>OVAN01001304.1:0-42525 GCA_900406275.1 Anastatica hierochuntica | reverse complement strand
CCTAACACATTTAATCTTTAACATATTTGACCCCACCTTATAATTCTTACAGTGAAAGCTTAAGAATTCATTTCGTTCACGACGCAAACTTTGACTAAGTTATATACATTTCCGATTGGAAAATGTCAGGTCATTCTGTAATTGTATCGGGAAATTAGCTTGAAAGAATAAGACACGTAACATGTCAAGAATATGTCTATGTCGATTTTGTTGTGGCGTTATAACACATGAAATTTGATAATCAATACAATTTTACGCGAAGAATTGTTTCAAGCATATAGATTTAACTCCATTGTTGCTTTGCGCGAGGTTGATTTGTTTGTAACAAACATGAAAATTTTTGCTATGCATTTGGTGCTTCTTCTCCAATAATAAAATTATCCATATTGCACGAGAGAAGTTGTTTACGATTGTAAGAAAATAACAAACTTTACAAGACGACGAATCCCAATACGGTCTCTAGAAATTACAATAAATCATAGAAGAAAATATCCTCAACTTTACTTTTTTGATAATTATCATCAATTTTATTCATTCTTTCGAATACAAGTATTGCGAGTTTAGTTGGCTCGAAACACATACGTAAAAAACTTGTTCAAAACTCTTTGAACTTTTAGAAAAATCACAAATATCATATAAAAAAGCACTTTTGCACTAGTAAAAAAAACTGCTATAGTCACGGCAGATTTTGTGACAAAATCGTGACTATAGGATCGTGACTTTTTTTTTCGTGGCTAATCGTGGCTATATGAATGATTTTGCCACGATTTTAGCCACGAAAAAAAGGTAACGATCATATAGCCATGTTTTTTTCGTGACAAAAACGTGACTATACCACTTATTTCTACTAATGTTGAGTATTGATAGCATAACCGACGATGCCAAAATTCACGAGTTTTAAGCTTTCAGAATAACTAGCTTGAACTGAAACCACGCCCGTACAATAATAAATCCCATCATAATTTCTCAATTGCACCAATCAAAGTTTTTGAAACTTGGTCTTGTATCCCAAAAAATTTCTTTGTAAATAACCCAAGTTTTGTTGTATCATGTAGGAATTGACCAAAACAAATTAGAGTAACAGACAAGGCCTGAACATTCGAGGTCCCTTTTGGATTTGAGTCGGGTTCGGTTTAGATCCGGATCCCAAATTTTAGAGACATAAGATCTGTTCGAGTTTTAATAATTTTCAGATCAGGTTTGATTCGGATTTTTTAGATACGGTTTGGTTTAGTAGACCAAGTAAAACCCGGATAGATCTGATATCTTTTCGGGTTCGGGTATCTAAATAACTGTTTTGTACCCGAAAATCAGAAACTTAAACTCATTCATATATCAAAAACGCATTCAAACTTAATCTTAAACTTAAACTTAAACTTAGGGGGTGATTGTTTTGAGCGGTTGCTTTAAAAATTTATTTTGAATTTTTACTTTAAAAGTTTTAATGACTGTTGTTGTTAAAAAAAGAAAGTCAGATTTTGTAGGATGTAAAAAAATTTGTCGAGAAAGAGTAGAAAAATTAAAGAAAATGGTTGTGAGTGATTTTAGGAGAAGTTTTAGGACTTTCAAGGCTTTTAAACTATTAAAATTTGATTTGATAAAATCTGACTTTATTTTTTAAAGTTTTCACACTCTCAAAAGTCCATTTGCCAATCACCCCCCTTAAACAATTTCGTGAACATGCAAATATAAAAAAAGAACAAGTTTACATCCATAATGAGTTTCACTCAAAAGCAAAAACCCGATAAAGAGGAATCACCAATATCAATAATGTCTTAAAAATCTATGTTTAGCTTACAAAGAAAGCTGAAAGGTACAAAGACAAATGGTTTCAGACTTCAAATTTCAAAGAAGCATACTGTGTATACTCTAGTCTTCGGCCTTTATCCTTTAGTCATTTCCTACAATGAAATTTAATATATGTATTAGATCAAGTGATCATGTATTAACTATCAAAGCCAAACACAAGTGACAATGAGTTAAGTTGCAAACTCTTTTTGTTGTTGAGTAACTGAAACTCCAGTCTCAAACTCTACAAAAATACAAAGACAATATGTTAGAGTAAAAAAAATATACAGACATGATTGAATATAAAATTTATAAAGTAAGATAAAAAGACAAACCTTTTTCTAGTTTATCTAACAATTCTAATTCAAATAAGATTTGTTCATGGGCCTTGATCTTTTCATTTATCTTCAGGTTAGCTTGCAATCACTGTTCCGTACACATGAGTACCTTTGTCATTTAGTGAGTTAAGCGACTCCTATGAGGTTCTATAATCTTCTCAGATGTACTAAAAGCACTTTCTGCTGCCACAGAAGAAACATGCATAGCAAAAAGATCTTTAGCAATCTATGCTAAGATTAGATACTTCAACTTGTTCCCTCTCCACCATGACAGAACATCAAGCTGAGTTCCCACCAGAATCTTTGGTTTCTCAACAGGTTCTTTCAAGTAGATACCCAACTCACTCCTAGTATCCTCTCTTGTTTCAACCAGAAGCTCCTTGTACAAACATTCCTTGTTTCCATAACTAAAATCATGAATACCATATTCATCCTATCAACTACTTGATCTTGAGAATATGAGGCTGGATTTAACTGAGATGATTGTATACGAGTGACCCTATTGAATCGAATGTTGTATTTCTTAAACATGCTATCAAGAAGTTCAACCACTAAATCATAAACAACCTTAAACTCTAAGTTATTCTTCCCATACAACTTCTCAAAATACAGCTTGGCAAAATTTATTTTCTTCCAAAGGTCAAATATACTAGTGACAACCAACACGTCATGAACATTCTTGATTCCTTCCCAATATTTCAAAAACTTAGCTAACATGTATGTGGCTTTTGATTTCAAATTTGTATCAACACTATTGGCTAATGCAATAAAGTTTTTCTCTATGGTGACTATCTCATCATACCATTTATATGAGTTCACTTTAGAAAAAGCAGAGACAACCAATATATTGTTATAAAACATACAAAAACCTTGATAATTTCTCAACTCCGTTCCAATCAACACTAGTAAGAGGTCCGGTTCTCTTATCCTTAGTTTCCTTATCAACCTCTACGGAATAATTATTGTGTAACTTATCCTTTGCTTCTTTCCTATCAAATGCAACTTTAAATTTCAAAGGCTTGTTCACCATCAGGAATGTTGAGTTCACCTAATACTTACATCCATTGGTAGACTACCTCTTGTCATATTTCCAGAAGTGACTCTAAGGTCAAATGCATTCAACATATTAGTAGATGACCTAACATCTTAAACTGCATTGTGTATGGCAGACACATTGTCTCATTATTCACTTAACCTTTCTCTTGCTATCAAGTTTATTATATGATCATAACACCTCATATGTAAGTATCTCCCATCTAAGACCAAAGAATCACTAGCAAGTAAACTGAACTCCCTTTTAAATAACTTAATAGAAGAAGTATTAGTTAATGCATTGTCTAACGCAACACATAACATTTTCTCAAAACCCCATTCAGCTAGGCAATCTAATATGACAGTTTAGATGGTATGATCTTAGTGATCTATCACATCTTTAAAGCCAATGATAAGTTTCCTCAGCTGCCAGTTTGTATCCACAAAGTGTACAGTTACAACTATGTAGCTTGCACCTATGAGCAAACATTATATTACTGTTAGTATTACCTTACTAATTTATAAGTAATGAGTAGAAATAGTCGATAGTACATTACATGTAACTTGTGGTTTCCAAATATTAGTGGTTGAAGAAACCCTCTGTTATGTAGAGGCACTCCATAAGTGTTGCTTTCTTCTTTACATACGTCTCCACCATGTATCTAGTAGCAATCTTTATTAAATGAGGTTCATATAAGTTAACATGCATATAACACAAAGATTAAAACACATTAACATTTGTTGAATGCAAGCAGAAATAAGCAAATTCAGATTCTCATATTATAACAGACTTAATACTTAACATTGAATTTAACTAACCTTTGCACACAAAAAACTTCCAAGCAATGCATTGAATGAATGTCAAGGGGAACTCAACAAGCACCAACAGGTCATTACTTGCTTCTTTGAAGACAAGCTCATGTATTGTGGCTGTCTTCAAGACTCCTTCATTATTATGATAGATTTAGTCTTGTTTTGTCCTTGTACCCATGTTTGGTGCTCCTTGCAGATTCTTATATGCTTCGTGAGATTTGAAGTTCCTGACTTAGTTGCACAAGAGAAAATCTTTTTGCAGTAATGATAAGTACACCTGTCACGACTCTCCTTTATTCTTATGAAATGCGTTATCCTTTATTCTTATGAAATGCACCAATGCATTAGACCTTGTGTTAAGTACTTCTTCACTTTATTTTTTTTTGAAAGCATGATCCTATTGCAAGTGTATTTTCATCCTCCACTTCCCTCTATGATCAGGATTTATGTACTCTTCTTCTTCTTCTTCTTCTTCTTCTTCTTCTTAGAGACATAATCAACCAAACAAACCCTAAGTCCCTAACTATCAAAATGAAAGTGTAAATTTAGACAATCGAAGACAAAATCAAGTTAGAATAACCAATCAAACAAACCCTTAAACCTGAATCAAACATCAACATAAGTATCAAATCCTAATTGCTAAATAAAACAAATTTACAAACCCTAACTATGTAAAACTTTAAATCGAAGACAGAAACAAACCTTAATACTTCGAAATCAAAGAAATCCTAATGTTTATCACAAAGGTTTGAACCAACAAAGAGAGAGACGAACCCGAGTAAAACCTGTCAATGATTCCTTGACGTCTCTGATGGAGGAGACGATAAAGTGATTCTTTAATTGTGGTTTTCAGGGTAAAAATAAATGAATCGTAGGGATTTGGGGTTCCGATACAAAAAAAGAAGATATGGAAAGCTCAATCATCAAAGGTAAGTTTCTTCTTTGTATGTGTAAATGAAAAGAAGAAAAGGAAAAGTAAAGTGAATGATATCAGATGTATGTACAGGTTTTATGTGTGTATATGTATAGATTCGAGGCACTTATACATTTTTAGGTTTTTGGTTATACCCGAACCCAAACCGAAATCTGAAGTACCAATGACTCAGGATCCGATAGGGTTTTCAATGAAAAATCTTCGAGTTCGGATGTGGGTTCTCCGATTTGGATATGAATCGAGTTTTCGGGTTCGTTTATATGCCCAGGCCTAGACAAGTGTGTGCATTGCAGAGTGAGTTGACCCCGAAGACTCAAATAATCATATTTTGTTGTCCAAGTAAGCTTGTCATTTGGCATTATTATTGGACAAGGATCGATCGTGACTACATCAATTAGCAACTTCATTTACCCATCATATGATGAGAGAAGTCAAAGTAAATGACGATATCAAGTCTGCTATAGTAGAGCTTTTTTACTAAATAGCTTGTTATCAAGATTTGATCTATGCTTTTGATTGTTCAAGAAACTTGCCATAGAAGCTCATTAGTAGGACGTCAAGTTGGTGATAATCTCACGGGTTGAGCATTGTTAGAACAAATGCAAGTGTCACCACCTCTACATCCTCTGCCTTGTACTAGCGTTCCATGATATGAGTTTCTCTGATCACCGCCCATGTTTTCCCAGTCTATTCTTGTCAGGCCACCAATTAGGAAAGTCGATAACCTGAAAATAACTACTTGACTCATTCTTGTCTTGATGCACTAGGAGTAGATTGTCATGGAGCTATGTAAGTGAGTTGATGCATTCTGAATAAACATTTCAGGTGGTGCCTATGCCAAGAATATGACCGAAAGAACTCTATCGTTAGTGCTTCTCATGATAGACATATGTTGTTCTTCTTGGATAATTTGATAGTAAATTGTCTCAAGCATCTCGTCAAAGCCACGACTCGGAAGATTGGACCTCGTTGTGCTGAACTGAGTTGTGAAGCCTCATTAAAGTTGATGGATTTAACCCTCGATGCATACTCTGTATCTTGCAACAACATATAAAATATTTATCAAATTTAGCAAGATCATCCCATAACACTCAAATCTTACCAAAGTAATTTTTTATAGAGTCACCACTCTATTTGCACGCAACAATTTCAGCATGAAGCTGGTGAATACGTGTGTCACAACTCACCAAAAATATTCGTTGAAGACTCTCCCACATAACTTTGTGCTATCAACAAGAGAGATACGAGACGCAATATGGATTTTAAGCTACTATAGATCTAACCAACAATCATCGCGTTGACAATTTTCCACTTCTGTGCATCGATAAAATTGTTGGACAGTTGTTTCAATGAGTCAATGATTCAACTAAGCATGTGTTTGGTTCAAAGCGAGTTCATCATCAATTTAGACCAACATTAGTAGTTTAATCCATTAAGCATAATCAAAGTTTAAACTTGCCATGTATTGTCAAATGGGTGCTAGTAATAAGTTGATAATAAAGTATGTGTTTCATTCATCATCCTTCAAGAACAGATTTAAAAATATCAAAAATGAAGAAAAAACAAGATTTCATAGTTTAAATCGTTCTTAATACATGTCAATTTAGGTTTTGAATCGTGTTGTTTATTCAATGTATCAAGCCATATATATGTAACACCTCCGTTCACATCTCTAGTGTATCTCATCATCTTTCGCTAAGCTCACAGACCCATCTTAACTGATAATCAGGAGTGCTTTTTCGGGAGACTTTAAAGAGTTGATTTATTGTTTCTGCAAATTACCATGTGATATTCTCCCATATTTTTTTCTTACTCGCACGGTTCAGAACATCACTTCACAGAAGGTCATCTATCCTAGTCCTACTTCAACACAAGCACAATTGACTGTAGAATTCTAGACCGAAAAGATAAGTGCACTTTGGTAATATAGATAGTAGAATCGATGTTTTTAAGTTCTTTTCGCACACCACTATCCCTTTTGTAAATCGGGGTATCACATTTACCCTCACTTATGGAGCATTATACTCTTGTCTCGCACCAGAATTGTCACTCCAAATGGTGTGAGCACTTATTCCTCTACACTCATCTGAATTTTGCTCTGATACCAAAATGTAACACCGTCGTCCGCGCGTCCTGTGTGCGCTGACGTCTCTCTCGTGGCATGTGGACCTACTCTATCTGATGATCGGGAGCGCAACTACGAGAGACTTTAAAGAGTTGATTTATTGTCCCTGTAAATCGTCACGCGATTTTTTCCCGTGTTTATCTTCACTCACACGATTCCACTTCACAAAATACAACATTCTAATTCTACTCCAGCAGTAACACACTTAATTGTGGAATTCTGCGTGATCTGGGACTAGTGAAACTCTCTGGTTCCCTTGGTAGTTGATTCTTACACTTGGTTAAGGTACATTTTTGTATCTTATGCCTGCCTTTCCCTTGATGATGATGGTCTTTAAATGTATAGCAACGCCATCAGAGATGTTGGATTGTTTTACAGTTTTGTCCCACCTTTTGTTGCCTACGTATCCTCTTTTATGAATCAAGTCATTTGTAGCTCATATTATCATCATTTGGTTGGGCAGTTTGGCCTTGTAGTTGTCGTAATCTCGCAGGTATGCTACAGTGAGAAAATACCGTAAGGTGTAGAGATCGTCATGACCTTAGCCATGTGTACACTCATAGTAGTACCTCATGAGCAGGGAGATGTTGCTTGAGCAAGGGATCTTATGGGTATGCTTATCATAGATATGTAGATTGATGACACGTGGAACTAGTTACGGTAAATACGTCGATTAATGATGACCTTGTGGGTATGCTTTTATTTTTTATTTTAGTTTTTATGTGTTTCTCGTTTCAGATTTCTCTAAAAGGGAGAGTTTGAGAGTTAGATCAATTCATGACGCTCCGGTCGCGTCTTCATCACGCACCGCTTTTCCAGCTCAGCCAGCTATCAAAATAAGTTGACGGCCACTCATGTTGTGATCACATAATTATGAATGAAGTAGACGGCTTATGATGCGAAATTCTTAAGCTTAGACAAATTGTTTGACATCATTGCGTAGGAAAATTTGAACCTAGTTCAGGCTTTACGGGATATCTGACTCTGAGAGAGGGTCCTCCCAAGACATCGCCATCGAAAGTTGATCTGGTCCAAACACTGGACCTCTTGATGTTGTGATTTTTTGGATATTAGATTAGACTAGTATTTGTAACTTTTACAAATAAATTTTATTTTAAATATAATTTAATTTTTAATAGATTAATATAATTATTTTAATATAACTTTGTCTATGTTGTATATATATACTTTTATTTTTTCAAATAAGTTCATAAACTTCTTTGTAAAATCATTGTAATCTAACGACGAATTAACGATTTATCTTATCCATTCGTCTTTAAATCATCGTTAAAATTGGTCGTTAATTTACGACCATATTACTTCTACTCTAGAACTATTGTTAACGATTACTTTACGACGAATTCTGAAACACTGTTCGTCGTTAATTCGATAACAAAATTATTCAAAAATCGTCTTTAATTTTTCATACATTGAAATACAATTTACTTTTGCGTAATAGCATTTTAACTACGAAATTATTTTGATATTTTTAACATTAGTTTTTTCGAATTTAAAACGAATATTTAAGGATTATTTAATTAGAAATTATGTTTATTGTTAAAATTTGTTTTATGAAGAATTAGCGACGTTTATTGTGAAAGCTTGGTGGTTGTTTTTTTGTAGTGTGAAATTATGATGACTTTTTGTGAGTGATGAGATATGGTCCTCTCTCACACACAAACACAATGGTCGGTGCAAACTGCCCCCGTTTAGAGACAGCTATTTACACTTGCCTTACTCTCCAAGTCGTTATTTATTGTACATGGTGAGTTTTGCAAAATTCTGTTTTACCATCATTAATGATTTATTTCTTTTTAGGGTCCACAATATATTAAGTGGTAGACATTGAATGATTTTTATAAAAGTTGTAAAATAATTCTTTTCAAGAGAAAATGTTACGAACCACCAAATTATCTGAATTAAGATGTAGAGATCTATAAATATATAAACAATGTCGTATGGACATCATATATTGAACGGACTCGAGTAACAACGATGAGAATTTACACTTTTCTAGATATATAGCAGGTGATATTGGTTTGTTTATCCATATGAATCATTTAGATGAATCTATCAAATGGTATTTATTTAGATGTATATATGAATCATTTGGATAAAATCATCTAAATGGATCATCTGAATGAGTTTTAAAATTCTTGTTAAAAATTTCAAGATCATTTGAATGACGTTTTAAAATCTGCCAAAACCGTAAAAATTACATTTTCCCGCACTAAACCGCAAAATAACGTTTTTCCGCCAAAACCACAAAATCACATTTTTCGCATAACCGAAAAATCATGTTTTGCTATAAAAATCCAAAAATCTCGTTTCCTACAAAAACCACAAATCCGCATTTTCTTGCCCAAATCGCAAATATATATTTTCTCGCCAAAATCGTAAAATCAAATTTTCTGCTAAACTGTAAAGTCACATTTTGTTCCAAAACCGCAAAATACATATTTCCGCCAAAACCGTAAAATCGTATTTTCCCTCGAAAAAAGTAAAATTATATTTTTCCTGTCAAAATCGTAAAATCGTATTTTCCCGCAAAAACCGCAAAATCAAATTTTCTGCAAAAACCGTAAAATCACATTATCCTGTAAAAATAGAAACGAGCATCATTCTGATGAATCATCCATATGCATCATTTGGATGGATCATCTAGATGAACTTGCTAAATGAGGAAAAAAATAGGGCCAAAATCTAGATATGCACAAAATATGATTAAAATCTGAGTATCTGAATATAAAAATTATGATTTTTTGTGATAAAGAGCTTTCTGCTTTTTTCTCGGCAAGATAAAGAGATTTCTAAAATGATCGGAATATGTTGTACGTTTGAAACGAGATTCAACTATCCTAGAATGATAAGACAAAAATACCAAAATAATTTTTTAGCAACTTTTCTTCTTACATCTATTATTGACAAAACAAATATCAAAGATTTTACCAAAATTCAACCATTCCAATCGTAATAGTCAAAGAAACAACACATCCAAGCGAAACAGAACAATAGTCTAAGCTAATGTTATAAATAAACATATATTTGTTAATTTCATTATTTAACAAATAGGGTACACCTCTTTCTGTTTGCATTTTGATGTTTTATTTTTTTGTTTTTACCTCTCGGAGTGGTAATGAACGAGGAGGCATAGACTTTTACGAAGCCAAGTTTTAAGTAATGGAAGCATGTGTGGTTTGTTTGAGGTGGGAAATCACTAATTGTACGAATCGGTTATCAGGGTAAGACGTGAATCGGAGAATCTCGTTTTGTATGAAGACAAGTTAACAGTGTTGTTACAAATGAGTACAATAGCCCAAGGTGAGAGACACACATTTTTGAGTTGAATAATCGAAAGAGTAAATGCTCTAACTTCTCTCTAAAATTTTCCTTCACAAAAATTTTGTGTCCCCAATGCAATGAGACCTTCCCTATTTATAGCACAACCCATTTCTATAAGTCCTTTTCAGTTTTCGAGGTCAAACCTTTGGCGTGGCTCGGCGTCGGCGACACTCTCGCTGTTAGGTCATATCCTTGTCGTGTCGCCTGTATTGTCGGTTATCAGACAAGCCATGCTTGGTCATCGAGGCACTCGTCAGATCTTCAGGGCTTTAATCAACGAGTGTCATGTTGTGACATCAACAGTCCATGTGATTGGTAAGCGTGCTCTTGTTGCACTATGTCGGGTCCCCCATGCTTAATTAATGCGACTTCTGTACAATGATATCACTTTTTTTGGGAGCGCAATCTTGTGAAGGCCTAACGATTTGGACCTCGTACTCGGGCAAAACCCACCTCAAGCTTGGGATGGACCATTTCTTCTGGGAAACATCCAGACTTCTGAAGTGGGCCAAACTATTTTTGGGTCATGAAGCCCACCCTAAATAATAAGTCCCCCACCCCACACAACCTCCCTCCACAGTCTATTGGTGAGGTGTTATGCGAGGTAAGCGGACTCCACGAGCTTTATTTGGCGTGTTTCATAAGATTTAGTCTTTGCGGATGGTGTGACCTTGACTTCATGGACCTTGTGTCAACCTTAGACGTGGGAATCAAAGGGGCGCACCTAGTTATAATGATGAGGGTATTTTAAGCTTTTCACACTCTTCTTTTATAAATATGCTCCTTCACTTGCCCATATTCCAATTCTCTCAGCACATAAGGTATAATTCTTTCCTTATGTTCTCTCTCTAGTTTCTTAAGATTTTTCGGCATGACTTCACCGCACCTTCAATAGATCCATCGTGAATTTATCCCATCTCGCAAGAACATCTCTAGTTCTTCATTTTCCCTCTCTGTCGGATCTTCTTTCCTCACTTTCAACATGTCTGCTCACATTTGAGCTGAATCGAGCGAATCATCTACCTCGCTCATATCTTAAAAGCTTGAGGATTCTTCGATTTTTTCATCTTGAGAATCGCCGAGGTCCTCTTCTAAACGGTCTCAACAAGCTCTGAGGCCCAAACTTTTAGCCATATCGACGAGTTGTCAAGGCGTTATGCTCTTCACCTCGAGCAAGGTGAAAATTTGACCTTTCAAGTCTCGCTGGTTGTTACTCCCTCTCAATTCACGTAAATCACCCGAGCTTGGGTACTCCACAGGCCTCAACTTGTTTCCGGCCTTCAGAAGAAAAAGAAGACGAAAAAGTCAAAGGCCAAAGCTCAAGGAGTCGAGGTGGCTCCGATCAAGGAAAAAATCAAGATTTCTTACAAAGTTAACGGGATCGACCCCTCTCAATCCACTCATGACAAGGTGGGTAAAATTACAAAGGCTTCACAAGCTTCTAGCCTCGAGATACGCACACCTCAATCCAACCAGCGCCCTTGGGATCCTCCATAGGGATACGTCTATCTTTATGAGTCTTTCTTCGCTGACGTTGGGTTATGATACCCTCTGCAATGACTGCTTATAAGCTACAACGAACCTCGGGGCTTTGCCTTCACCTACTTGACAGCTGGATCGATTAGGAATATGGTGGCGGCGATATCTCTGGCTACTAAAGCAGGTTTCAAGATGACTTTCCCTATCTTCGAGGAGATGACTAATATCTATCTAAATCCATCTCTTTCGGGGATTTTCTACATCATCTTTAAGCCCGAGAATAAGTTGATAGCTGCTAACAATATGCGGATCGACATATCGTGGCATAGATACTTCTATGTCAAGATCAACGAGGCATCTGTCCTTAGTAGCTGCCTAGTTTATCCATTGAGAACCACCCTAGAAATTGTTATGTTCTTCTACTTGACTGATATTTCTTCCTTTTTATGTATGGTGATGTCTTACAGATCGTCCGCCTCCAATCTATCCTTCTCCAATGAACTACATCGAGAAGATTGCTCTCTTGAAGTCGAAGCTCTACACTCCGTGGGATGACATAATGAAGATCTTGTTCTAGGGACCATGTTTCCTTGGCGATGCGACTCTGTTAGTCGTCCTCGGAGCCTCCTTCTATTCAGCCATGGAGTTTTATGCTGGGTGGAGAGGGGATAATCCGTCGCTCGACCCCGCATATTCATCCTTAACATTTCTTAGTTCGTCTTGATCTGGTCTTTTCGGCGTGCATTGTGTCGGCAATAAAGTAGATGGAACTACCGAGGGTGAAATACCTCAGGTTACTTTTGAGAATTATTCGTCTAATCAGTTAGGATTCAACTTTAGGTATAGTGGAGATAGTTTGCTGGTTAATGACGGGTTGGCTTACGATGAGCTAAACCGAGCCATCACTTCCTACGCTAATGAGTTCCGGTCTGTTGCCCGGTCTACTCAGCATGAAATGGTGAAACTGGAGCACCATAATGAGGCCTTGGTTGATGAGAAGATAACCTTGGAGGAGAATTTGAAGTTTGAGGTTGAGAGGTTGAGGGCATCTCATACGGAGTGCGTCCACGTGTAGAGGCTCTATTGGCAGCGAACTCAAATGAAAATCTCGGTTCGCCTGGATAAGTTTAAGAAGTATGTTGACGACAAAAAGCTCAACAAGAAAATTTATTTGGAAGTCGACCAGCTAGAGGTGATGTTCGGTGTGCTCAAGCGTCTCGAGTCTAAGCGTGGGATAGTTATCCCCGAGGACTTTGTTACTGATCTCGAGAGGATGGAAGAGGAGGCGAATGCATGGCTAGCGAAACAGGATATTACCACGTTGCTGGAGTTTGACTTTTTCCTCCCATAATAGCTTCTCGAGGGCAACTTTTCTCGAGATGACACTCCCATTGTTTTGTTTATTGGGGTGAATGAGCATGGGAGCCACACTCGCCTTCTTCCAGCTGCTGACACTGATTTTCTCCAGGCCAATGATGTGGAGTAGGGTCTTGGTATGTTCTTTTGTTTCTTTCTTTTTTTTATTTGCTATGTACTTCTAATATTTTTCTATTTCTTTCGTCGATCTAAGGTTGTGTCGTGGTCTTGGGTCAAACATCGATGTATATTTGTTATAATTAATGATAGTTTGCTTGATTCGTGTAAGTTGTTAATGTGAGGTGATGGGTTGAGATGGAGAGATCTACCTTTACTCCCCTTTTTTAATCAAACTTAGAATTTTTCAGACTGACTGTGTTCGACCTAGTCGCTTTTGACCAAGTCTATTTTAAACTTAGTTTTTTCGTGCTTAATTGTTTTCTGACTCGATCATTTTCGACCTAGTCCTTTCTCAACTTGGTCGTTGTTTGGACTAAGGTCATCATATCGTTGTGCTGGGTAATCTCGGCTAATCGTGGTGGTTTTGATTGGTCCACTATGATGAAGGTGGTGCTAGTCCATCGAGCCTTGAGCGTAACTGGAGTTGTGGGTGATCAGTCCATTGTATTCATAGGGAGTGCTTATTGTGGGGTTAGACCTACTTCCTTTTCGGCTCAATTGGGCCAATATACTATGTGATGAGTGTGGTTATCCGGGTGTGGCCCGAGTCATTTCGAGTGTGGTGAACAGTTTTCGATCCCCACAGAGCGCACCAAATATTTTATGTGGAAAATCACTAAGTGTACGAATCGGTTATCGGGTGACACATGAATCGAAAAATCTCATTTATTGCAAAGCCAAGTCGACAATGTCGTTACAAATGAGTATAATAGCTCGAGGTGAGGGACAAATATTTTTGTGGTGAATAATCAAAAGAATAAATGCTCTGACTTCTCTTTAGAGTTTTTCCTCACAAAAATTATGTGTCCTCAATGCAATGAGACCTTCACTATTTATAGCATAACCACCTTTTGGATCCTTCCAAATTGACGCACATTTTGGTTCGACGTCAAACCTTCGGCGTGATTTGGGTCCGGCGAGGTTACCGCTGTGAGGTCAAATTGTCCATGTTGCACCGTCCGTATTTTTGGTTTTTAAACGGGTCATGCTTGGCAATCGAGTCTTTAGGATTTAATCAACGAGTGTCAGAGTGTGACGTCAGCAGCCTGTGCGATTGGCTCGCGTGTTCTTGATGTACTCTGTCGCGTCCCCATGCTTCATCAATGCGACCTCCATACAGTGATTTCACCTTGTCAAAAGCGCGTTCCAACGAAGGTCTAATGATTTGGGCCTCGTATTCGGGCCGAGCTCACCTCGAGGTCGGGATGGATCATATTTCTAGAAAAAAAATTCAAGTCTTTTGAAGTGGACGAGACTATTTTAGGACGTGAAGTCCATCCTCAACACGGTTGAACAAAAATGCAAGTAGGATACACTTAGCAGTGAATGGGGGATGCGGGGCAGAGCAGAATTTTGTATTGGGCGGGACGATTTTCTTGTTTGTTACCATTCACGCTAAATGACAAATGCGGGACGGATTTTAAACAAAAATAAGTGCGGGGCGGATTTTGAAATTTTTTTTTTCCTTGTATACAAAAAAGAACAGTGGGGCATATCAAAACGCATAAGTATGGTCCGGTTGAGATGCATTATTATTTTTTTAAAACTTTTTACAATTTGTTTTAAAGATTAGTTATAATTTAGTTAATTTTTTGTACATAAAAATATTGTACAAGTAATTACATATATGTCCAAATTTTTTTTGATAATTGTTATATTTGAATATTATAACTACTATTTAATTAAAAAATTGAAAGTATTCTAATAAAATATTATAAAAACTAAAATTTTCTAAATTTAATTAAAATATACACACTTATATTTTAAGAATTTATTTCCAAAGTTTGAAATTTTGAAATATACACATTTTTATTCAAAATTTTAAATTTAATTGTGTGTTTCAGTTTATAAAATATTTATCTATGATATGGATTTCCACTGCTTATTACATTTAAAGTGTATATCTAAACCGAATCGAGATTTAACATAAATACTTTTTTTTTACTTTGTAACACCTAAATAATATTTTCTCTAAGATTTTTATCAAAATTATCTATTTTAAAATCATAAAATAAATGAAATTACTGCTTTAGTAATAAAAATAAATAACTTAAGTATATATAGTTACATTAATTCTATAGATATATTTATTTACATTTTTTATTTTTAAATTTTTTATTTTTTTTACCAATCAACAATTTACTCCGCACCGCAAATTATTTTTCACCAATAAACATTATTTTATACCGTCTTTTTATCACTAACCACACTTATCCCGCATTCCACACATTCGACAGTTAAACCGTACATTCTTAATCTAAATCACTATTGAGTATGTGGTTTTATTATGCTAAAAGTTTATTAAATCACTAAGTGAGTTATACGATGTTAAAAGGAAAACAATATTTAACACTTAATTACTCAAAAGGTATTTGTTCCGACGAGACAACGACATGAGCCACTTAACTGTCGCAATCCACCAATAACGCTCGCTTTTAAAGTCTTTTGTCTTTTGCTTTCCGTTGAAATACTAAGGGTCAAAGTATCATAGTATTTATCAGAAAAAGATTTATAAACTTTTTTGTGTTAAAGATTTACAAAATTTACAGGGAAAGATGATTGATTACTAATTTAAGTAACAAAGTTAGAATTTTAAATTAATACACGAAAAAATGCAACAGAAACCAGCTGAGCTCGCAAAAAACTTTTACTTACACAAGCTTCAAATTGGCTTCCACCGCTCTACTAAAAAAACTATTTGTTTTACAAAAAAAAAAAAAAAATCTTTCTCACATAACAAAGGTTAATCTCTGCCTATGCACAATAAACCAACCGATTTTACTTCTGACTATGCCTGGTTTAACATATCAGCCGAATTCACGAACGTGCCGTGAAAACCATACGGTACTCTTGACGGTAATTTAACGGTTGCCTCCAGTTCCAACGTAACAGCGTTAACAATTTGAAGCTCCGATTTCCAACTCTCTTCGTCGTGAACAAACGACATAATATAACCGTCATCTTCTCCGTCAGACTCTAATCCTCTGGGTAGGAAAAAAGGCTCACCTCCATATTTTTTACTGCCGTAAAGATAATTTTTTACTTCGCCGGTAGAAAGATCTACTTTAGCGAATCCGGATACTTTGGGCCACGGTTCGGCTATGGCTAAGTAAGCGTACCGGGTTTTCCTCCCTAAAAGATTCCGGTTTACCATACCAGCTTCAAGATTCATCTGAACCGAACCGGGAATTATAGTTCGGCGCGTTGATTTCCCGGTTTTGAGATTTAACCGGATTTCAGACAAAACGCTGTTGAGCTGCTCGTCGCACTCGTTGAAGATTGAATCCGCCGGAGTCATACAAGATCCGATCACCACAACCTCGTCGGTTTCCGGTGACTCCCAAGCGTTCCATAGATGGAAACAGAAAGTCTCCGGCAACTCTACCCATATCATCTCCGACGCATCTTTAGCGTTTTTCGGCAAAATTCCAAATCGGGAAACTTTCTCTCCGTCGTATTTAACCGGAGATTTCCCGAGAAACATATCTGAGAGCTTAAAGACCACTTGTTGATCCGGAATCACAACGAAGTTCTCGGTGATCGCGAAATCGTGCATCATCGTCGGACTATCGAGGGGAATCTCAACGTCCGGCGATTTTACTCCCTCCGACGAGAATCTGAAGTATTTTAAGTAGGGCTTCTTAATGACGTCGTAGCTCAACGCGAACAGCTCCTTCGTCTCTGGGTCGATCTTAGGGTGAGCGATCATGGTGGAATTTAATTGCCCGTCGAAATCGAATCTCCCGACCGTCTCGAGATCGCCATTGTCGGTGACACGCACTTGGTAAGGGAGATCGTCTTCAGACATGGCTAATAACCGGTCATGGAAGTAAACCAAACCGGCGTTAGCAACTCCGGTTCCGTTACGGTGATTTAGTAAACCGAATAAACCACGCGCGTAAAATAACATCAACCGCGCGATCCCGGAGTGACCGTGTAACTCGCCAATGGCTTTAGGGAAAATCGGAGAACCAAGACGTTTCTCCTGAACCAATCTTTCGGTTTCCGTAAACCGGCACGAGTAACTCGCTTCTCCGTTAGTGATTTTAACGGCGTGAACCATTCCGTCACCGTCGAAGAGGTGATGACCAGAGACTGGCTCGAAGAGTGGATTAGCGCCGTTACGGAGATAAACGCCGTCAATGCAGTCAGGTATTTTTCCGGTGACGGAGATAGATGATTTAACGGATTGCTCCGGCACCGGAGCGTAGTTACCGGAGAGCTGGTGGCGAGGATCGACGGTTTTAGGGAGAGGCTTAGAGCGCTCACGGGAAAGCAATGCTGCCTCCGCAAAGTCGAGAGCGGCGGAGGCGGCGCGTTGGAGAGGGTTCCTGTGGGAAGTGTCCTTCTCGGGAATTATGGGGTTTGGAGAAGGGTAATTTGGGAAATTCAACAGAGCTGGAGTGTCCATGACGGAGTTCGTCAAGAGTTTACGGCGTCTAGGTTTAGTGTTTGAGAAACTAACGGAGGTTGACGGTGATGGAGCGATAAGGTCGGAAGGAGAAAAGGAGAGATTGAGTTTTGTTGCGTTTGGTGATAATACATAAGAACAAGCCATGAGGGTGAGAGATGGAGAAAGGGTGTTGAGAAGAGGATTGAGAGATTTTGAGAAATGGAGAGAGAGAGTGTCTTAGTATATATAGACTTTCTTTTGAAGTTGGACTGAGAAATTAATTATACCACTCTGTTTTTCAACATACAATAATAAGGGAAAATTCACATAATAGTTAACAATTTTAATAATTTTTTAAAAATTAATAAAAATAATGCTACTTTCTCTATTTCACCAGTAGTGTCATTTTAAAATTTTATTTTTATTATTACAAAAGTATTATTTAACATTTTCAATGTAAATTTATAAATAAAATATTAATTTTAACTTTACTTTTTAATGGAAAACTATAATGAATAATCTAAAAGCATTATTTAAATTTCTAACCTTCTTAAATTGTTTTTTTAAAATCTTTTTATCCTTTTTCTGTTCATAGTTTGGGGTAAAATTGTAATTCATTCCAGATTTTTTTTGTCAATCTTAAAAATTTAAATATTTTTAATGGTAATTTAGCAAATTAACCTTTTAGTGTGTTAGTTAGAGATAATTTTCTTTAATTTACTAATGGAAGACATCAAAAAGTTTTTCGAACTTTTAAATTTCTGTGAAAATTGTCAAAATGAAATACTTTGTAAAACAGAGAGAGCACTATATTTTACGTTTTTTTATTTACAACAACGAGGAATTTAAATCTTAACCCTAATAAAATATTACATTAGAAGTACGATAAGATTATACGCAACGATAAAAAATTATGTTAAGTTGGTTGAAAAAATTGATTTTAGAGAAATTCTTTCAAATGCAAACAAATTTTGTGAGCAACAATATCATATATTTTTTTTGAAATTGACAACTATATTATTTATACTGTTTTTCTTAAAGTACTACAAACTCTAAATTTTTTGATTTAGGTTTAGTTTTTAGTGTTATGATTTGATTTTAAAAATTTAAAGTTTATTTGTCCAGTGTGGTCAAGTGGTAAGAGACGGACTCATGATGCAAACACGTTACGAGTTTGATCTCCCGCTATGCGAAACTACAACACATTTGCTTCTAGACATTCACACGAGTATGAGTCTTTACTTTCAACTCATTTGTCCTATCCGTGAGCGACTCTTTCCTAGAGATTAGTCTGAACCTTTCTGGTATAGATTACCCGAGTTATAAAAAAACTTAAAAGTTTATTTTTAGAGTTTTGGTTGTAGTTTGAATGATTTAAACTTTAGATTTAGTTTTGTGATAATTTTAGAAATATATAATGTTAATGATATTTTGAAGAAAAAAACTTGTGATGGTACATTTGGAGAAAAATTTATTTTAATAATATTTTTAAGAATTATCTTTAATTTTAGTTGGAAAATTATCCTTAATTAACTTTATAGTTGAAAAAAGAATTAACCTTCATTTTAAATTAAAAACCTATTAAACTTAGCAAACTCTGACTTTTAAATTCTTAGCCAAGGCAAAGCCGAAGAACTTAATATTTTAATTGAGGAAGTGATCAACTCTTCATTCAACTTATTACTTACCTTTTAAATGAATCAAGATTCAAAAGTCTACATGATAAATATTGTGTTATTAACTATCCAAGTTATATTTTTACAAAAAAGAGAAAAATTAGGATTAATTTGTGGAATAACCATATATAATATATTAGTTAAGGTATGAATGTTTGCAGCTTTTAAAATATCTTTTAGGTGTTTGTTTTGAATTTTTTTAGTTTTTGATTTTTGATTATAGTGTAGATTTTTATTTTCAAAATTTCATGACAATTGATTTTTGGATCTTATGTACAAAACACAAAAATCTCCTTAAATTTAGATTCTCTATAATATAGAAAATCTACTTTTCTCAAAATCATGAATGGAGAAATTAATGGTTTTTGAAAAATCAAAAACTAAAAACCAATGCAAGAACCACTAAAAGTGAAGGCTTAAATTATCCTTTTTGTATGAACAAACAAAGAGAATAGAAAAAATTATAGGGGTAAAATATGTAATTTGATTTTTTTAAAATTTAACGGTTTTTTGTGATATTCATTATAATTTCCTAAAAATTTATCAAAAGTATCCGAAAATGTATTATAATATTATCACTTTGACCATGCACGTGAGATTACGTCATTGTATTGTATGTCCGTTTCTTCTCTTTTTCTTGTTTAGTAAAATTTTCATATAGCTACAGAATTCCTAATTTCACAAGAAAAAATTTGTATTCGTTTATAACAAACTGATTTGATATTATTATCTGTAAAACATACTTTTCTTTTTGATAAAAAAGCATAAAATATACAATCAATCAACACGCAATGTACCATAACTTCATGCCTTTCTGATCTGTGCATATAGTAACTTGCAAAAAAAAAATCGAAACTTTCATATGCATGTGAGGTCTAATTAACGGCGTAATGTTCTGCTTGCAGTTACTGTCTAATTGTCACAAAAAGATTCAAACTAATGATCTTACTGAAAAAAATTCATTGCAATCCATATAATTCAATCAATAAGTCGCAACTAATTTGAATCATTTGTTTTCAGTTTCTTTCTTTATTTTCGATTCTAATAGTGACTATTTCAATTTTTTTAACTCGGTTGATTTACTTCATACTTTTTAGTATGATATTTTCAGATGAGGAATTGCCTCATCTTCATCTTAATTTTGCTATAAATTAAAATCTGATTGTATGTAAAAGAAGTAACATGCATAGTACCCTAATATCATGAGCAATATAATTTTAAAAGTTTCAAAGTCTTAATTTACAATAATATATTAATCTAATTCAATAAAACTAAATTCTAATTTTAAGGTTTTTGTTGGGATATTATTATGATAATTTCTAATGACTATATCATGAGCAATATAATTTTAAAAGTTTCAAAGTCTTAATTTACAATAATATATTAATCTAATTCAATGAAACTAAATTCTAATTTTAAGGTTTTTGTTGGGATATTATTATGATAATTTCTAATGACTATATCTTTATTACTTGTATCATGAGAATAATTATATAAATTAATACATGAATCATATACTATTTTTATTATAAAAAATGATATTAATAATTAATTGCCACTTTTATCAAAAATAATTGAAATTCAAAAATTTGAAATTTATATAACATACGTTTATGGTTTTTAGTTCAGAATCGAATAAATTAAAACTTGAATGTATCCAAATCGAACCAAACCAAAGTAGATATTAATATAATATGGTAACAAATCCTTACTAATCGAAAAATCGAAAACCGAACCGATATCCAATTTAAATACTCATAATAATCTTAATTTGATTTTATAAACCTGAAATAGTGTAAGAGATAGCTCAGAAGTGTTAATCGCTAACATACGCCGGAAAGAAATGGAAGGTGCTTTAACTGGTATCAAGATAGCTTGTCATAGCCCGACTATTTCGAACCTATTATTTGCGGACGACAGTTTGTTTTTCTGTGAAACAAAGGAGAATCAGTGTCAGGCCATCCTGGATGTTAAGGGAGTATGGCAAAGCCTCTGGACAAGTGATTACCTTTGATAAATCATCAGTATTGTTCGGTCATAGTGTACCCGCACAAATAAAGGATAAGATGAAACTTTTACTAGGTATCACTAAAGAAGGAGGGATGAGGTCTTATTTAGGTATATCGGAGAGTCTGGGAGGCTCAAAAAGTCAAAATTTCAACTACATTAAAGAACGTTTAGGTGATCGAGTTAATGGATGGTCATCCAAGTTACTATCAAAAGGAGGAAAGGAAATACTGATTAAGTCAGTAGCCCTAGCTCTCCCTAACTATGTTATGTCATGATTTAAGCTCCCCTAATAGTTAACAACAAAGTTAACTGGTGCAATTTCTAAATTCTGGTGGAGCTCCAATGGTAGTCACCGCGGTCTCCATTGACATGCATGGGAAAATTATGTATCTCAAAAGATGAAGGTGGTTTGGGCTTCAAATCACTAGGGGATTTTAACACAGCTTTACTGGCAAAACAATTATGGCGACTTTACCAATTCCCAAATTCTTTGGTGGTACGGGTACTTAAAGGTAGATATTTTAGGAAAGTTCACCCACTTTGGGCACGTAAACCATATTCACCATCGTTTAGGTGGTAGATCATTATCTCTACAAAGGAATTACTGAGACAAGGAACACGTATAAGAATAGGATCATGAATAAACATTTCCGTCTAGAATGCACCATGGATACCAGATCAACTACCACGGCCAACAAGAGGTCGGGGAAGCCAATGGCACCCAAAACTTGAGGTTCAACATTTAGTTAATCGTGTGACACGAGAGTGGCATTTACCAGCTTTACAAGAGTTTATGGACCTAGAGGATGTCACATTAATCAGAGGAATTCAACCAAGTCAAAAAAATACACCCGATGGTTTGATTTGGCATTTTACAAAGTCTAGCAAATACACAGTTAAGTCTATATATAAACTCCTACATGCATCCAAGACTACTAGATTACAGAATTCAGGTTGGGTCCAAGTTTGGGTACCTTAAAGGTTAGAGTATGGAATATTAAATGCCCATTCCAAATACAACATTTGTTGTGGCAAATGATATCAGTTCTTTGGCAGTGACCGCAAATTTGGAGAATAGAGGAATTCATTGTGAGATTTTATGTAAACGTTGCGGGTTACAAGAGGAAACGGTGAATCATGTATTCTTTGAATGTCCATCGATCACTAAAGTCTGGTTTGACTCAAAAGTCATAACAGGACAAGGGGTTTTCCCAAAAGGTTCAGTTTATACTAATATGGCTTATCTACTTTGGAATGATCAAACATGTCTGACAGATATTAAAACACACATGGCCTTCCCTTGGGTCCTATGATTTATTTGGAGAACAAGGAAAAAAAGTATACCAAGGTCTACAGACGAATCCATCAGAAATAATTATGAATGTGGAAAGTGATTTTGCGGCATGGGATGACGCATTTTTTCGACAAGGTGATACATATGGTCAACCACTAGAACAAGAAGAGGAAAGTCATAATAAAATATGTCTGGTGGATGGTGCTTGGAGGAAACAAGATCCTACATCAGAAATCGGATGGATTTGCCTGGACGAAAGTGGCAGAACAATACTTCTTGGGGCACGAGGTCAGCGCCGAAGCCTTGTTGAGTTAAGCTTAAGTGAAGACTTGGGGTGCAAGTAAGAGTTGAGATAATGATGAATTTTATTAGGAGTTATCTAATATTATTCATAAGTGTTTTCCTTTGAGTTTTAGGATTTGTGTTTTAGATATAAATAAGTCGAGCAATGACTTTAGATAAGTGAGCTTTTGAGAGATTTGTGAAACTTAGTTTTGAGGGATTTTCTAAGTTAATAAGAAGAGTTTTCTTATTGAATTCTGAGTTTACAATTCACAAGCTTCAATTGGTATCAGAGCGAGAAAACAGAGCTTGAGGTATAGAGATATCTTCGTGCTAAAGATCTGTGTTCGCAAGGTCGAAATCATTAGCATCTACACGAAGAAAGAGAAACGTTTTCTTCTAAGAAAACAAAGCTTGTTGTCGAGAAAACAGAGCTTGTTGTTAAATAAAAACAGAAGTCTATAAGAGGTACCGTTGTGTTTTGTTCTTGAACCATGACAGAGGTAGTTCCAGCCACAGCGGCTCGAGCAAAAGAAGGAGGCTCAGGGCCGCCGATCAAGTGTCCCATGCTGAACAATACAAACTACACAGTCTGGACCATTCAAATGAGAGCACTTCTCAAAGTACACAAAGTTTGGGAAGTAATTGATTCATCAAATAAAGATGTTGAGAAAAACGATATTGCCATAGCTCTTATCTTTGAATCAATACCTGAAGCCTTGATCCTTCAGGTTGGAGAATTGGACACAACAAAGAAAGTGTGGGATGCGATAAAAGCAAGGCACATGGGAGCAGACAGAGTCAAGGAGGCAAGGTTGCAAACCTTAATGGCAGAATTTGATCGATTAAGGATGAAAGACACAGAGACCATCGAAGAGTTCGTTGGAAGATTGTCAGAGATTACGTCTAAATCCGCAGCTCTTGGAGAAGAGATAGATGAGCCGAAAGTGGTGAAGAAGTTCCTTAAAAGTCTCCCTCGAAGGAAGTTTATACATATGGTTGCATCATTAGAACAAGTGCTTGATCTCAAAACTACAAGTTTTGAGGACATTGTAGGCCGGTTAAAAGCATATGAAGAACGTATTTATGAGGTAGATGAGAACCACGAAGATCAAAGTAAGCTGATGTATGCTACCATGGACTCTCAAAGACAGCAACAACAACGAGAGTTTTATGGAGATTATCGAGGGAGAGGACGTGGAGGACAATTTTCATTTAGAGGAAGAGGCCGAGGAAGAAACAATGGACCCCGTGATCTGTCCAAGATTTCATGCTTCAGGTGTGATAAGAACGGTCACTTCGCATATGACTGTCCAGATCGCCTTCTCAAGCTCCAAGAAGCTGAGGAAGATCAAACACAAAACGCAGAGGAGTTGATGATGCATGAGGAGGTCTACTTAAATGAAGAGAAAATTGTACCGAAGAAGTATGAGATGGATGATAGACAAAGAAACATGTGGTACTTAGATAACGAGGCTAGCAACCACATGAGTGGAGATAGTAGATACTTCTCATTCATAGACAAGACTATCACCGGGAAAGTGCGTTTTGGTGATGACTCTCGTATTGATATAAAAGGGAAAGGTATGATTGAATTCATAGACCAAAACGGCGAGCTTAGGAGAATGAGTGATGTGTATTTCATCCCAGCTTTGAAGAGTAATATCATTAGCTTGGGACAAGCTACGGAAGCCGGTTGTGATGTAAGAATGAGAGGCGAACAACTAATTATGCATGATAGAGAAGGTAAACTAACTGTAAGAACTACTCGATCAAAGAATCGTCTATACAAGGTGCGTATGGATGTTAAAGAGAATGAGTGCATGCTGTTTACTACGATGAGTGAGTCAACAAAGTGGCACGCGAGATTAGGTCACGTAAATTATGAGACAATGAAGAACATGATTCAAAAGGGACTAGTAGTAGGAATATCGAGTCTAAACATTCAAAAGGATGTATGTGGATCTTGTTTACTTGGAAAACAAACAAGACAAACCTTCCCACAAACCAGAACATTCAGAGTAAGCCGAGCATTAGAGCTCATACATGGCGATCTTTGCGGGCCAATAACACCAAGTACAGCCGCTGGGAACAAGTATGTCTTTGTACTTATTGATGATCACTCTAGATTCATGTGGACCATATTATTAAAAGAAAAGAGTGATGCTTTCGGTAAGTTTAAGATCTTTAAAAACTTGGTTGAGAAAGACACAAGAAAGAGCATAGGGACATTAAGAACAGATCGGGGTGGAGAATTCTGTTCTCATGAGTTTAATGCATTCTGTGATGCTTCGGGAATAAAGAGACATCTCACGGCGCCTTACACTCCTCAGCAAAACGGAGTTGTTGAGAGACGAAACAGAACTTTAATGGGCATGACACGAAGCATCATGAAGCATATGTATGTTCCAAATTACTTGTGGGGCGAAGCAGTGAGACACTCGACATATCTTCTCAATAGACTAGCGACGAGAGCAATAAATGATAAGACTCCTTATGAATTATTTCTTGGGAGAAAACCGAGTGTGGCTCATCTAAAAACATTTGGCTGCATCGGATATGTGAAGAGTGAGCATCAATACTTGAAGAAATTAGATGATAGATCGCGGATCTTGGTTCACTTGGGTACTGAACCCGGATCTAAGGCATATAGAATGCTTGATCCTACAACAAGGAAGATTGTTGTAAGCAGGGATGTTGTCTTTGAAGAAAATAAGAGCTGGAGCTGGAATCAAACACTACTTGAGCAAAGAAAGGGAGGAGACTTTCGGATCATGATCGGGACACATAGAAATCGTGGGATCCAAGCTGTTGATGATGAAGAATGAGCTGTAGAACCCAAACAGAACATAGAACCAGAACATAATGATTATCCGAAGAAGAGCAATGCAGAGACACATGAACATGTTAGTGACGATGACGGTGAAGGATCGTCGCAAACTCAGAATCGCAAAGGAGAAGAGTTGCGAGAAGAATCAGGGCAGAACACGATGCCTTCCTCCTCAAGTCAGGTCGCGACTTCTTCTTCACCTACACAAGTCACGACCAGAAGATCCCAAAGACAAATCATGAAACCGAAATATCTAGATGATTATGTCCTCTTCTCAGAACTTGAAGGTGAAGAATTGTTAATGATCATTAACAATGAGCCACGAAACTTTGAGGAGGCAAAGGACTCACGAGAGTGGATGCTTGCGTGTGATGACGAGATGAATTCGATCACCAAGCTGGATTCATGGACACTGGTAGAGTTACCAGTGGGAGCAAAAGCAATAGGATTAAAGTGGGTGTTTAAACTCAAACAAAACTCGGATGGGAGCATTAACAAGCACAAAGCGAGACTTGTGGCTAAGGGGTATGTGCAGAGACATGGGATTGATTTCGATGAAGTATTCGCTCCAGTAGCCCGAATAGAGACCATGCACTTGCTCATTAATATCTCTGTTTCGAATGGATGGGAGATCCATCATCTAGATGTAAAAACGGCGTTCCTTCATGGTGAATTAAAAGAGACATTGTATGTTGCTCAACCAGAAGGTTTTGTGGTAAAGGGTAATGAGGATAAAGTATACAAACTTAAGAAAGCACTGTATGGTCTTAGGCAAGCTCCGAGAGTCTGGAATGATAAACTAAACAAGATTCTCTAAGACCTGAAATTCGGGAAATGCTTGAAAGAACCATCAGTCTATCAAAAGTCTGTAAGTGGAGATCTTCTTCTTGTGGCTGTGTATGTAGATGATTTATTTGTTACATGATCAAATAAAAGGTTGATAGAAGAGTTCAAGGCAGAAATGGCGATGAAGTTTGAGATGTCAGATCTAGGAAGATTGACATACTAGTTGGGAATTGAAGTCCATCAATATGAAGGAGGCATTGCGTTAAGACAAACACGATATGCACTAAGAACCTTAGAGGAATCAGGCATGGAAGATTGTAACCCTGCTCATATTCCGATGGATCCTGGCCTGAAGTTGGCGAAATCTGAACATGAAAGGGAGATAGAAGCCACGAACTTTAGAAGAGTTATTGGCTGTCTACGATACCTGCTTCATACAAGACCTGGTCTGTCATTTTGCATTGGGGTATTGAGTAGATACATGCAAAGTCCTAGAGAATCTCATGGAGCAGCATTAAAACATTGTCTGAGATACCTACAAGGCAGAACTAGTTTTGGCATTAACTTCAAAAGAGAGGTAAATGGAGTGGCGAAATTAGTTGGATATAGTGACAGCAGCTACAACGTGGATCCTGATGACGGTAGGAGTACGACAGGACACATATTTTATCTTGGAGACAGTCCTGTGACTTGGTGCTCACAAAAGCAAGATACAGTAGCTTTGTCTTCGTGCGAAGCAGAATTTATGGCAGGTACGGAAGCAGCACGACAAGCAATATGGCACCAAGAATTGCTACAAGAGATCACTGGCGCAGAGGGTGAGAAAGTAGTCATCAAAATCGACAACAAGTCTGCAATTGCCTTAACCAAGAATCCCATGTTTTACGGACGTAGCAAGCACATATACACAAGGTATCATTTCATCAGAGAGTGTGTTGAAAAGGGTCTAATAGAAGTCGAGCATGTTCCTGGAGATGGACAAAGAGCAGACATACTAACTAAAACATTGGGGATAATAAAATTTAAAGAAATGAGGGAACAATTGGGAGTTCATGAGCTGAAGGAGTTCGAGATTAAGCTTAAGGGGGTGAATGTTGAGTTAAGCTTAAGTGAAGACTTGGGATGCAAGTAAGAGTTGAGATAATGATGAATTTTATTAGGAGTTATCTAATATTATTCATAAGTGTTTTCTTTTGAGTTTTAGGATTTGTGTTTTAGATATAAATAAGCCGAGCAATGACTTTAGATAAGTGAGCTTTTGAGAGATTTGTGAAACTTAGTTTTGAGGGATTTTCTAAGTTAATAAGAAGAGTTTTCTTATTGAATTCTGAGTTTACAATTCACAAGCTTCAAGCCTTACACCCTTACATGCGGAGATGGAATCATTGTTATGGATAATGAGGGAACTACGCGACAAGGAGATCATTTGCCACCACTTTGAGACGGATTGTGTAGAACTTATTTATATCATTCATAACCAAGAACATTGGCCGGATTTCTATAATCTTATTGAAAAATACCATGAGCTTCGAATTCAGTATTCAAAGTTTTTTCTACATCTTATTCCCAGGGAGAAAAATAGGCAAGCAGATGTTTTGACGCGTGAATCACATTTTTCATTTAATGAATGTACTTTTGTAAACTTTTCTCTTCCCAGTTGAATTTCCAATGCGGGAATAGATTTTTAATTGTTGTTTAGTTAACAAAAAAAAGTGTAAAAGAATACTTTACTTAAATACAATATGTAAAACTTAAATTCTTTGCAAGTAATCTATATAGGTATTCTAATCTTTTAATTTGAATCTCGAACTACTCTCTAAGTCTCTATATTCTATCAAGTTGGTTTTGCTTCATATGTTAGACAATGGTAAAAGGTTGTAGTGAATAAGACTACTAACAAATTAATCAAACGGTATTAACCGGACTCGGATGCATAGACTAAGAAATTTGCATACAATGAAAAAAAAAAGTGAGGGAAAGTTCCACAACTTTATTTTTTATAATATATTAGATAGCTTATATAATAGGTCGGTCCACGTAAAATTGTTTTGGACAGGTGGGCCGTAGCAGAAGAAATACAAAAATGACTTACAATTTTGGGTCCGCTCGACTCAATTTCTACGTGACGACCAATTTGGTCTTTGGGTCTCTTTCTTTTAATTTTATTTTTTCTACAAAGTTCAAACCCAAAGTCTATTTTTATGTTATTTTGGTTGAATTGCAATCGCCAATGCATATTAATATAATGCCTCTTCACCTTCTCAAAATATACTTTCATATCTTACACATATTGTTAGTTGTGTTTTTGCTTAGAATCTAGAATGTATATTCGTAAATGTGCGTATGCACATCAAAATGAAAAGCTGAAAGATTTGGAGACAAAAAGTAATGGAAAAAATGGGTGCATGAATCTGATGCCGCCCTTTCTAAACTTAATTTCAATTTGCACATATATTAATATTCTACTAAACATATCTCTCCTTTTGTCAATGTTTTACTAAACATCCATCCATGTATATTGACATGTTATAATTATTATTTTAGTGTTTAGACCAATCTAATCATGCCTTTCGGCGTTTACTCTCACATCTTTTCGGTGAATCTTCTTATATTACGTTTACTTAATTAGACACAAAAAATATATATATGGGTGCTTGGATAGTTTCTCGAGTATTTTTTATATTAGTGAATCTCTACACTAATTTGTAACTGTTTCTACGTTTATGTTTTTGTGTTTCTTCGGTAAGAATATAACTTTAAATTTTGAGATCTTATATGATTTTGTTCGCACGTTGAGGGAACTTACAATAAGAGTTGAGACAGTAGGGTTGTGCTGATG
This sequence comes from Anastatica hierochuntica, assembly GCA_900406275.1. NCBI lineage: Eukaryota > Viridiplantae > Streptophyta > Magnoliopsida > Brassicales > Brassicaceae > Anastatica > Anastatica hierochuntica. The sequence goes on along the minus strand of OVAN01001304.1, from coordinate 13,028 downwards.
AATAGGTTGTGAGATTGATGTTACTGTCTTATATCAACTCTCTTGTCCCACCTTCCCCTGCTTGCCTAATCCCTGTTTCTCTTTTGTCTACCAAAATTATATTCTAGCGTTACAGTATTTAATTAGAGAGATTCTTTTTCATCCTTGTTCTTTTGTGCTAAAAACATCACATACGAGGTATATTTTACGTAATTTAATTTGAAATAAATTAATATTTCGAAGATTTTAAGTTTGATTTAGTTCGGTTGCCAACAAAAGTTAGATGTTAATACAAACACGACAAATATTTTATTGTAGTTCATATTTTAGGAAATTCGTCTATTGTCCAAACACATAATCGCACTATAGGCGTATAATAGTATCATAGCAAGTACATAATACAAATAATATATTCGTGTCGATGCATATAGCTCCGCCGGTTTAAACAAGGCTACCGTTCTAAACAAGAATCAAGGCTTAGTGAGAGTAGGATACAATTTCACCTTGGCCACTTGCAGAAGAAGACCTCATTCTAAGCTTCCTTACGGTGGGCATATTCGTAATATGTACTCCGGAGGCACGTTTCTCCCTTCATTCTAAGCTTCTTTACAGTGGATCCAAAACTGGTTTTTCTTTTACCAGTGAATAAATATAAGATTCTACGATGTTCCTGCGGAAAACCAACCAAACAACAACCTCTAGATGAACCAAACATCCTTTACACAAAACTAAACAGATATGGAAATCTATCAGATTCACAAACACTTGGAAACAAAAGCATAACTATGAAACTAACTTTTAACTTCACAATCCGACCGTTCAGTTTGTAGCCCTAGATGTCTTTTAGCTTCACCTCAGGTTTCGTTCCGATCAGGTGATTTTCGTCTATCTAACCATTCCTTTCTTCTGACTGGTCGCAGATTTACTCTGCACATATACCCCTCGGAAAATCGGCCATAAATTTTAGTATATAACTTAAAATGATGAATCAATTTCGTAGAGATCTACATTAAGAGGAGGAGAAAATACTGTAGAAAAATTTGATCGATCTCTGATCATTTGACTGGCCTTTCATTTGTTCCTCATAACATATCAGTTATATCTCCAGAGACTGCATAGACTTTCTTCTTCTCTTCTATTCTCTTCTCTTCTCTTCTCTCTCTCTCCCTCGGGTTCTCTTTCTTTCTTTAATTCTATCTCTCTACGGCTCAACAACAAAAGAAGAAGAAGTTTTAGGTTTTGGCGGCTTGAGGGAGATGAGATAGAATATGTCAGGTTTTTGGTTATTGGACTTTACGAAAAAAAAAGCTTTTTTTGATAAAATTTCAATTGACTCTGATCTTGCGGGGCAAGATATTACAAAAAATTTCATAATTTTGGTGTAAAGAAGAAAGGGTAGTTAGTCAACTTGATGAAAAAAGCTCTAACGCGAAACACATAGAATTTCAATGAAAACTATGAAATGTATGTTATTGGTATATTGAGAAGAAACTAAGGTATATTAGTGACAATATGTTCTTGGTTTTTTTAATAGAATGCTAGTGGTGAAGATTTCCAAAACTAGGAGAATATTCAATTTGGATTCATCTCCACGATATTCCTCTCAATCTGTGCCAATTTTATTGCAGGTGACATGACATCGAAGAGTATAAAGAAATCAATGATTTTAATCTCGTAATGGTTAAATTAAAAAGTAAAACATATGTCAAAGTTGAAGCTGACCTTACTAAGCCCCGTCCAACCAAAATTGAAGTGGAAAGAGAAAATGGTGATCTAGTAGATGTAACAATTACTTATCATTGGTTTCTTCCTACATGCTCCCATACACGAGAAATTGAGCAAAAAGCTGCTGAATTGGCTTTTGTGAGAAAATAGAGCATGTCTTGAGAAACTGTCACCTTGCTACTCCAACATGGGTGCCAAAAACTAAACAAGATTCTTCAAAAGATACTACAACCTCCGAGAAAGAAAAAGGGAAGAATTAAAACTCAAGCATAAACCCGATTCCCTAACTTAGGAACTTATGAAACATCTACCTCAACCATCGAACCTCGCCCTCCTCTACCCGACCCTAGAGACACCCCTACTGAACCTACAAAACAATAAATTTTATAAACCGCTACTCCATCCCTCCTTATCTAAAACCAGCCAACCATCACCGTAATATCCAAAAAACTCGGCGTCCCTCAAGCTTCCAAAAAGGCTCCCTCCATCACTTGCCAACCCTACTCTATCTAGCAAACCACCTCAAATACCAACCAATATCCATATGAATTTAGACTCTCATACAAACCATTTAGATCCATGATTTGATATTTCTACTGGTCTTGGATCAAGGAAAGGTCCTCTCCCAAGGGCCTCTCCCAAACAAAACAAACCCCTCTCCACAAGCCTTTTTCAAGCCATGATATAAAAAACATTAATGCCCATGTTAATGCACTATAAGAGATGAGATGATTACCGATCAAAAAGTAAGACGGGTATATACGTAATACATTAATGCCCATTTGAATTACTTGCTTTTATATATATATATATATATATATATATATATATAATTCACGTAATAAGTAGATAAATTTTTTTTACAAATATAGTTTTAAATTAAGGTTATAAATAATAATCTATTTATTGTTAAACCATATATCTAAATTTTATATTATGAAAGATGTTTTGTTATCAACAATTATATTTTGTATCCCATGACATACAAGATTCTAAAGAAGTATAGCATGATAGAAAGATCTGAGAAACATATTCTTTAGATAAATTAGATGATTCTAAAAATAGGTTTTGAACTTTGTAGACAGAAAATAATGTAATCTTATTGATATGTAAACATTTATTTTTATAATTATTTTATTTAAACCTATTTAACCATAAAATATGGTTTACTTATATTTATTTTTTAAAAATTTCTTAACTATCAAATAAATCTTTGACACAAATAGAAAGATAATAAAACCAAGTGTCAAAAAAGAAACATTTTAAGATAATATTTTGTTATTTTGTAATTATTTTATGTTTTTAAGCTATGAGTGATTTACAAGAAAAATTTCGATAAAACCTAGGGAAGACGACCTATTCCCCCATTAGAACTATCATATAATATTAGATCATCACCAAACGATGACCTCATGTCAAACCTCATTGGGAGTTGTAAACCTATTTCTCCTCCAATAATTCGTAACTTAATTATCCGCAAAGCATACTTTTTTCTGGTTTATTGTTATCCAAACAATTTTTAACTAGTTAAACCAAATAAAAACCCAATTTTAAATCAAATCCAAACCGGAAAAGATCTGATTCGATTTCTTTCTTCTTCTTCATCGGACTAATATTTTTTTCCTTCTTCGTTTTCTAGTTCTTCTTCTTCGGCGACTTCTACATGTGAATTTTATGCAATCAACACATACATACACGGGATGTTTCTCTCTAAAGCTTTTCATAAATCAAATCAAACCTCTTGTTTGGTTTAGTACAAACTTCTATAAAATTTTTTCTAAACATAATAAAAAAGAGAATATGATTTAAGAGCAACTTATAAAAATTCTGAACAACCATTACAAGCAAAAAATTTGAAACCAAAATAAAACCTCTGTTTATCAAATTCACCAGATGAGATAAATTCGAAGCCGATGATGTAAGTCCAGAATGAAAAAATCACAACAAAGCCCTAAGCTTTATAAGAGGAATTGCCATTAGACACTTTTTATGATTGATCAAAAAAAGTAAATGAGACATAAGCACTAATTCATGATAGATTTGCATCGTATTCAAATCAAGAGCGGTATATTGCAGTGAGGAAAATCGTACTTGGCGTGACCACTTTTCTCTTTGCCTAGGGGTGAGCAAAATACCCAAACCCAAAGAACCGAACCGAAAAAGTAGATCCGAACCCGAACCCGAACTTTTGAAATATCCGATCGGATCTTAAACTCAAAACCCTAAAGAACCCGAACCGAACCCGAACCAAACCGAGAACCGAATTAGTATTTTAAATACCCCGAAAATAGTTATATATACAAAATATTATTTATGTTTTATATTAATATATAATATATATAATCAAAGTTATAATTTTTATTTCTAAATATTATTCATTTTAAAAACATTCTGGATAATTTAAATAATTTTTAATAATTTAGATATTTTTTTAGTATTTTACTCTAGTTCTTTGGGTATTTTTTTCTATACTTGATCTAACATAAGTAATACCATTACGAATAGCTATAACACTAAAACCAACCTCTTTCATTCCATCCATAACAACTAAATTGAGAATATGAGCAGCACATCTCATATGCAAGAACTCACCATCTAACACTAATGAATCATAACCTAGTTTTTTAGTTTCTTCCTTAAACCTCCCAAGAGCTAAAGTATTGGTTGTAGCATTGTCTACTGTTATGGTAAAAACCTTTTTAATTCTCCAATCTACTGGACATTCAAGTAAAACAACATATATCATATTACCTTTATGGTCTTTCACATGTTTGAATCCCATGATCAATTTCCTTAGCCGCCAATGAGAATCATCCCAGTGTGTTGTAGTGACCATGTAACTTGCATTTGTTGTTGGAGTAGTCCATATATCAATTTTCAATGAAACCCTTTGGTTGCCAATTAGGTTTCTCATCTCTTCCTTCTTCTGCACGTACATATTCACAATGTCCTTAGTGGTTGTTCTTCTATAAAGTTTCTTGTAAAGCTTGACTCTATTCCAGAAATTTCTCTAGGGCATACACTAAATAAAAGCTAGTGGAAGCTCAACCAATAAGAGCAGCTCATTACTTGCATCCTTGAACATAGATTCATAAACCATCCCCATACTTCACTGCACCATCATCTTCACGCTTTATCTTTTTTTTTTGCTTTTGAGAAATACAAAAACTTGGTACTTACTACAAGACATGAGATGCTTGGAGAGGTTGGATGTACCAGAAGTGGTTGAACATGAAAATTCCTTTCCACAGTAGTTACAATTGCATCTCTTTTTGTTATCTTTCAACCTTGTGTAATGATCCCACACCCATGATCTTTCTTGTATTTGCTTCTTCTTAGGTTTAGGATCAGGAACATGGGTTTCCTTCCTTTTATTCTGGTTTGGAATATCTCTTTGATGGTCATTCTCTTCTTCATATATATATCTGCTTCATCATCATTCATTTGAAGATCATCGAGTACAGGATTCGATGAATCCATCTGTAAAAAAGATTCAAAACTCAAGACCCAAGAGCAACATCAAAATTAACAAACTTTTAGACATACCAAGTAACAACCAAGCAATAGAAGAATCTAAGACTCAAGACTCAAAGTCTCAAACGTTAAACAATCTAAGAATCGAAGATAGAATGATGCTAGGATATAATGAAACCAAACATGAAATCAAAATTGAAACCAATCAAAGTCTCATACGGTCGACTTGATTTCGGAGAAAAAAATACAATGATACTTGGAGAGAATGAAACCAAACATGAAATAAAAATCGATTCGTTCATGATTCAACTAACAAAGAAATGGATTAGAGAAAAATATCTGAGATTGAGAATGGTTTCTTGATGCCACTAAAGGAGGCGATGTTTGAGAAAGAGATTGCGAGTTTGCTTTTCCAGTTTTAAATTTAGATTTTACACTTTGGGATTTTGATTTTGTAATGAGAAGAAGAAGATCAAAGGTTTCAATTTCGTAAAAGGGAAAGTGAATGGTTTTAGGGTTAGATCTTAGGACTTAGATAATGAAAAATGAAATTAAAACTATATTGTAATATGTGGGTAATAATATGTATAGCTTTGGGTAATATTATATGTATAGGTTCGGGTATTAATGGTTACCTTTTGGTTCTCGGGTTTTACCCGAACCAAACTGAAACTCATTCGGTTCCCATATTTGGAACGAAACAGGTATTTAGCAGTAACCGAAACTCATTTGGTTCCCATTTTTTGGGTCCGTTCTTCGATTCCGGGTAAAACGCTAAAGCGTAGATATAATGCTAGAAACCTGACCCACTCAACAAATTAATTGCTCATTAGATTCTCTATTTTAAAGGTAACCATTAACGAGATTCTTATATGAGTGAAACGAATGTTAGGTTCAAGTGTAGTTTACATAGCTCTATGCATGGAGTATGACTCTATTATATATTATTGTTTTTTGCTTCTGCACTGATCTATATAGACATATGGTAACATTTTCAATTACGTATAATAAAGTATAATTGTAAATGAATTATCGACTTCCATATAGTACTAGTACTAGTCTGGGACATACCAACTAGCGGTTCAAAGCTCATGTTGCAAAACCTTGACTTGGGTTTGTTAGGAAACACGCTCTTGGATGTTTGACTTAAGGATTTTGGATTTTTTTAGAACGTCGGATCGAATGTCTGGGCACGTAGTTGTATCATCTTAGGTTGAGATGATTGGGAAGAGTTCCTTAGTTTTTTGTACATGTTCTTGTTTGATTGTTGCACGATAGATTAAGTCAACTTTGATCTAATCTCGATCGGGGGTGTTGCAACGAATGAGTGTGAGAGCATGGTTCTCTATGGTCAGTTGGGACTTGGTTTTCAAATGTTTTATTGAGTCAAAAGTGCCTCAAGGAGTTAAATTAGGAAACCAACATTTGCTTTCTTAGATAGGAAATGCTTAAGAATTTTCCTTGTTCCCGACATCTTAGTATGAGATAACGAGACGAATAAGACTTGAGAACATGAAAAGAACGATAAAGAATAATATTGAGCTAAGTGTGGAAGTGAGTAATTATCATAAGTCAGACTTAAATGGATAGCATATTAAGAGGCATGCTTTATAAGATCTTGATACAAGAGAGACGTACTAAACATAAAGGACTTAACAATAAGTTGAAAATTCCGCAATAAGGAGAGTAACGACCAATGAGTCATAGCGAGATTAAGGGAGATGATATTTTGTCTTTTTCAAAAGACTAGATAATAAGTATAGACAAGAGAAAATTAAATATTTGAGGGTTGATGAAGTCCATGGTGAAAGACAAGTCTAAGAAACTCTGAGCATTAGAGGTTAGAAGAATCAATATCAAAGCGACTTCCCTTCCAGAAGAGGATATTCATGAAAGTACTTGCTATATCGGGATCAACATCTCAACAATTGAGTGGTCTATTGGCAGTCAAAAAAATCTTGAAGCGTTAAGTTATGAATAGAAGAAAATGCCCTTATAGATAAATCTAAACCTTCATGGCATTGTAAAAGGTCTCATACTTCGTAAGTTGGGCTTTTAATTTGTGCTTAATTGAGAGCATTTTTTCATTGGTGATTAAGCATGATAAGAAATGAAATATTAAAAAATATTTAGTTGATAAATGTAGAAGCGAAACGTTATAGATTACTTTGTCAACTATTTCTTGTTTGGCACTTTCAAAGGTGTTGTTAATGCCTTTGTGTTAAGTGTTCTTAGTTGCGTCTGGAGAGATATTTTACGAAAGTAAAAAGAGTTGGCGTGACCTTATTAGAATACCCTAACCTAAACCTTTGATGCAATCCTGACCAGCTTATTTCTCAGACAACAAGCAAACCGAGCAAGCTTCCTAGAAAACAGATTTAACGTAGGAGCATTCCGAGGAGCATATCTTTCCAACCAAAGAGAATTAGGCAACAATATTGATTGTTCTGGAAAGCTTACTCCTCAGAGAATCTTTAGCAACTAGACTCATCACAACGACGTTAAAGGCCTGAGAGTTATGGAGCTTACAATCTGGGTGAATCAGGATTTTCGCAGAACTGATATATCTTCACTCCGAAGGGTATTCCGTCCAAACCAGAAGGTTTCAGGCTATGATTCAAAATGTTTTAGATTCTCAAGCCATCAAGGGATCAAGATAAAGTGGAACCACTTGAAAAGACGCTGGGAAGAATTAGTTATGAATTTTCAAAGTCAGCAGACTTTCAGCTCGTCTACCAAGCCGGTTCGTGTGAATTCAAGCTCAAATCATCCATGTAAGGGAAATTCGACCAGACCATTATCATAATTTTTCTGACTCGTTCTCATAAAGAAAACCAAGTAATTGAAGAAGCAAACCAGGAGGATTTGACCAAGATGTTAATTGCTCGGTTTTCAGCATTCGGTTTTAGCACTGGTTTTTAGATTTAGATTTTTTAATTATTTCTGGTTTATTTAGGTGACAATTAGGTCTTATTTTATGGTTTATTTTCGTGGAACCCTAGGAGAATTAGACTTATTTAAGTTGTATTCTGCAGACATTGAAAGGTAGTCATCGAAGTTTTATCAAAGTTGTTCTTTTTTTCTTAACAGAGATTGTGAAACCCTTGTTCATCATCGAACATCTCATAGCTACAGAGTTTATTCTCTAAAAGCTTTATCTTTAAGATCAAAAAGGGAGTTCATTCACCCGATCTAAAGATTTATCTATCCTTCTACCCATTCGCCAAATCCATCGATTCTCATCTATCATCTTTTTCATCCATCTTCTACCTCTCATCTTCTTTTCTTTATAATCAAAAACCCAAAGAAAAACTAAACAAAAAAGTTCAGATCTCTTTTTCAGAAGATTCAGGGATTTAATNACAAAAAAGTTCAAATCTCTTTTTCAGAAGATTCAGGGATTTAATCAACCTAGAGTTCTCAAGGTTGCATCAGGTGGTATCAGAGCAACTGAATCAAAGATCACGGTCACGACTCTATGAACCTACCAAGGGTTTTTGCTAAGGGAAAAGATCTTGAAGATTTCCTCTCATGGGCTGAAGACGTAGACAACTTCATTCACCATAATNTGCTGCGAGGTGAGGCTAAATTTTGGTGGAATACTGAAGAAGAAGTACGGTGGGAGGAGGAAGAACCCATCATCACTTGGGAAGAGCTTAAAATAACAATGAGTTCTAGGTATGTGCCCAATTTTCAGTGGGAGGAGTCTGAATTTGATTTTTCCTACTTTGAAGAGTTTAATCTGTCATATCCACCAAAGAGGCTTCCACCACAAGAGGTTTATTCCTCTACGGCTTCAGCTGAACCAGAGGAGGTGCCAAAGGCTGTAAGTGTCCCAATTCATGACCAAAACGTAGCTGAAGAAGCAAAAGTCATTGGATTTGAATCAGTCCACGAAAAGGAGCACGCAATGATCAAAACAGGTGGAAATCATGGTTTATTTTTCTGTTTTGATAAGCTTCAGCCTGTTATTTGGATTAAGTACAGTCTCGTGGAGCATCTAAGGCACGTTAAGAGGCTGCAACACTTTGTTTTTGAGCCAGGAGGAATGACACGTGTGTCCAGCAACAAAACCAACACATTGTACAAAAGGACAGCAACATCCAAGTTTTTAATAAAGTTATCTCTTTTTTTTCCTCGAAAGCTTCGAGTCCTTGTTCAGCATTAAACAAAACTGATCGCTACAAAGTTTATTCTCTAAGAGCCATCTGTTTTAAGGTCATCAAAGAGTTTATTCTCTAGATCTTTAAACACTTCTATCTACTTCATCCATCGAAATTCTCCTTCTCTTTCTCCTCAAAATTTCGCAGAAACCAAACACCAAACATCAGATCTAAAGGTCGAATTCTGTTTCAGAAAGATCAAGGGACTAAAAACCTCCCTTCTTCGAAGAGACTAAAAGCCTCTCTTCGTAAGATTGCATCAAGTGGTATCAGAGCTTTCGTAAGTATTGACGGTTCATTCATCCTAGAGGGTCCGGATTTGAGAACAAATCCTTTTAAAGGAGGAGGGGATGATGCAACATGGATCAACAGTAATAAAAGAAAAGGGTTCACACGAAAAGATCATCGTTTGCCTTAGAAGCTGCTGGCTTTCATCAAAGTCACATAGAGTATTCATGGCATGAAAAAGGGTTACAATACTGTGTTCAAGCCTGGATGGAATATCATTCTGCCAAGGTTCAGAAGAATGCATGAGAGCCAAGTCATCAACGAGTTTGTTCTTCTAGAAGGTATGGATTTGAGGACAAATCCTTTTAAAGGAGGAGGGAATGATGCAATCCTGACCAGCTTATTTCTCAGACAACAAGCAAACCGAGCAAGCTGCCTAGAAAACAGATTTGACGTAGGAACACTCGGAGGAGCATATCTTTCCAATCAAAGGGAATTAGGCAAAAAACTCGATTGTTCTGGAAAGCTTACTCCTCAGAAAATCTTTAGCAACTGAACTCATCACAACGACATTAAAGGCCTGGGAGTTATGAAGCTTACAATCTGGGTGAATCAGGATTTTCGCAGAACTGACATATCCTCACTCCAAAGGGTATTCCGTCCAAACCAGAAGGTTTCAGGCTATGATTCAAAATGTTTTAGATTCTCAAGCCATCAATGGATCAAGAAGAAGTGAAATCACTTGCAAAGACGCTGGGAAGAAATAGTTACGAATTTTCAAAGTCAGCAGACTTTTNGACTTTCAGCTCGTCTATCAAGCCGGTTCGTGTGAATTCAAGCTCAAATCATCCATGTAAGGGAAATTCGACCAGACCATTATCATTTTGCTTCTGAATCGTTCTCATCAAGAAAACCAAGTAATTGAAGAAGCATACTAGGAGGATTCGACCAAGATGTTAATTGCTCGATTTTCAGCATTCGGTTTTAGCATTGGTTTTTAGATTTAGATTTTTTAATTATTTCTGGTTTATTTTTGGTTTATTTAGGCGACAATTAGGTCTTATTTTATGGTTTATTTTTGTGGAACCCTAGGAGAATTAGACTTATTTAAGTTGTATTCTGCAGACATTGAAAGGTAGTCATCGAAGTTTGATCAAAGTTGTTCTTTTTTCTTCACAGAGATTGTGAAACCCTTGTTCATCATCGAACATCTCATAGCTACAGAGTTTATTCTCTAATAGCTTTATCTTTAAGATCAAAAAGGGAGTTCATTTACCCGATCTAAAGATTTATCTATCCTTCTACCCATTCGCCAAATCCATCGATTCTCATCTATCATCTTTTTCATCCATCTTCTACCTCTCATCTTCTTTTCTTTATAATCAAAAACCCAAAGAAAAACCAAACAGAAAAGTTCAGATCTCTTTTTCAGAAGATTCAGGGATTTAATCAACCTAGAGTTCTCAAGGTTGCATCAACCTTCATGCCAGACTAATTGACGAAGAATTAACGGTTCAAGAGAATACTACAAGTAAATGGTTATAATGTTAAGAGAGACAACAATGTATTGATGATGGATTAGATAAGCAAAGGTTCTAGAGATATGATTTGAAGAGTAACAAGAGTGTACAGAAAGAGAAAAAGTCCGCATAAGTGTTCAGTGATAAGACTTTGAAGATGAATGAGATGGAAGTTGGATAGTATTTATATAAGGAGAGAGAGAGAGAGAGATACAAAAAGAAGCAAGTAAGGAAGAAGCGAACTGAACAAAGGACGAACCGGTGAGTTGTTACTCGAGAAGATTGAGATAGTGATAGTGCATTTATAAGGCAATGGAAATAAAGAAGGAATAAATGACATTTCAGAGAATTATAGAACTACAAGAGGAACTAGGAATGGATTGGAGCATACAAAGCGAGAAAAGATGGAGATAAAGTTTGAGATGGTTTGATGGAAGGAATAATAGAAAGACCCTAAGAGAGGAAGAAATTTTGTAAGTGGTATAATATCAAAGGAACGAGTACGTGCCTAGGAGTGAAAAGTGCTTAAATTTTCTTGTCATGATTCGAAGGAAACATTGGTTCAAAAAGAACCTTGGAGAAATTTAATGGGTTAAAAACACGGTTCAGCCAAGAACGCCCTCATCAAATGAGAAATAGTCGACAAATATTTCCAAGCCATTTGGGTAGATTTAGTGAAATGGATAGAAGAAGGATACAGAAGATATCGATACACCATGAAAACTTATAAAGATCTGAGGATGGGAGTTATAATCAGAGAAGACATTGAGTAAGAAGGTACAATGGAGAGAGCGTGAAGCGTGGACATAATGATGAAAGTAAGAAGGACTGGATAATTGAAGACAATGACGTATGAAATAAGTCGAGGACGTGTAGTAATGGAAGGCGTAAAAGACAACACTAATGCACAATAAGATGAACCTGCCGTTTAATTTGAGAAATAGATGATGCTCAATGTAGTAATCTTATGAGGAATGCAACATAGCAGTGACAAATACTAAGACGTGGAGCAAGTAAAAATCTATATGATGAAGCTCATGGATAGTATGAAAGGAATGTAGAGGACTATTGTAAGAAGTGATAGAATAGGCGAAGGAAAAAGTACATGAAGACAACACGAAAGTAGAAAAGGCATAACTGGCGAACGACAAATTAAGTTGAAGAACTTTTAACTAGAAGTTATGGGAAAATGGGAGGAGAACCTATGAAAAGGAAACCAGAAGGTAAAAGATGGACCAAAAGACTTAATAGAAACATGGTAAAAGGAAGAACAAAGATGTACAAGTGAAAACGACCCTGATTATCAATATGATGCCGAATAAGAAGGGTTTGTATCAATATTATTGCTATGATCAGAGTAGGGTACGAACAATTGATAAGGAAATCATGAAGTAGCTCGGCTCAAGGAAGAAGGAAGATGTGAATTTATTTTATCGAAAATTCTTTATATTTGGTCAATAATTTTTTTTATCTTTATCGAACAAAAAGTAAATAATAAACCTTATTCAACTAAAGAAAAATCTATCAACTTGACAGCGAAAAGTAAGTTAATGACAATTTATGGTAGTTAGATCTCTTATTAGGAGTTGACTTGCTCAAAAATGGTGATTTTGAAAATGAAAAAGACGATCGTATTTATGAAAATAATCTCTATATATTAATTGAGGAGACATTTTGAGAAGATTTTGAATTCGTAAGCTGAGGTGTCAACCAGAGAGGATTTTGGGGGAGTAACTAGCCAATGAAAAAACTCTAAAATTTTGTATTTAATAATGATATTAATTACAATTTAAATTAGTTAAGATATTTAATGATTTTATACATATAATCTAAACAATAAATGAATATAGTATTTTTGGTAATTTTAAATAAATGAGATTCACATAAAATATTTAAATTGGTGTAATATTTGTCCCACATCGGTTGTAAAGGTTTTGAA
>OVAN01001303.1:0-42538 GCA_900406275.1 Anastatica hierochuntica | reverse complement strand
CGAAAGACTTTGTCCCAGAGCAGAAATCGAAGAAGAAAGCTCCCCGAAACGGTATGTATGTCCACCACGAGGGAGAAGACCTCCAAGGTGCGCACACCTACGCCATTAACTCCAGTCTAAGAAAGGAAGAACTTCAGGGAACACCTGTACGCGGAACGCGGCCTACGAAGAGAACGCCTTCTGCGAGTTCCATCAAACAAAAGGTCATTCCACTGCGAACTGCAAGACTCTCGGAGCGAGACTAGCAGCTAAATTGCTCGCAGGGGAACTCTCAGAGGTAACCAGCATCAAACCTGACACGCGATGCAGATCACCAACCTGAGTCTAGTCGCCCGTGGGGGACTAGACGTTATCAGTGTCTAGTCGCCCGTGGGGGACTAGACATTGTTCGTGTCTAGTCGCCCAAGGGCGACTAAACATTTTTCGTGTCTAGTCGCCCAAGGGCGACTAGACATTTTTCTTGTCTAGTCGCCCATGGGCGACAAGACATTGTTCGTGTCTAGTCGTCCATAGGTGACTACACTTCGTGGAGAGTTTAGTTGCCCATGGGCGACTAGACCTTGCTCGTTTCTAGTCGCCCATGGGCGACTAAACTTCGTGATGAGTCTAGTCGCCCACGGGCGACTAGACTTCGTGATGAGTCTAGTCACCCAAGAGCGATTAGACCTTGTTCGTGTCTTGGGAGCGATGTGATTATCCAATGTTTACGATAATTGTTTATTGCCCCAAAACTCGTCTCTCGAGATCTTTCGAGAGTTATTGGAAGTCTCGGGCGTTGATTTCGATACTTTTTGTGTCTAGTCGCTCGTGGATGACTAGACTTCACGGAGTGACTGCATACGGTCCAGTGGACGCGGGATTTCGATGTTTGGTCGGGAGAAGATGATCTAGGCGATAAGAACCTCAGATTTGATAGTTTCCTTACGTTCTTTATTTTCGTGGTACTTTTTAGGCATTGATTTCGTCGTGACCGTTTTTGACCCCAACAGTTAGCCCCCCAGTTCGCAAGAATCGTTGGAGTATTCTTGCGAAGTGTAAGGTACGTTAGGTAAGTTAGACGGAATTTATGGCTAAAATTTCCAAGGATGAATAGTTAATCTCCCTTTCTATAAGTAGAAGGAGGAACTTTCCAAACTTTTCACTTGCTCATCTTCACAAGAAAATTTCCTTAAGGTTGAAAATTCCTTATCCTTTCCATTTCTCTCTTCTCTTCTTTTGTTATGGCTTCAAATACCTGAGTTTCTGTAAATGCCTCACCGTCCATTTTTGCTCCCGAAAATATACGAGTTCAGGAGAACGAAATTATGCCGAAAATTGAGTTCTTGCCACACTCTATTAATCCTTAGGAGGTGACGCCATATTGGCGTGCTACGTGCAATGTTGGGGCTCCACCGCCTGAATCGTGTTGTCTGACGAGGCCCAACTTCAAAAGGGCTACCGATGAGCCGAACGAATGTTGGGACTCTTTTTCTCGCCACCATCCGGGATTTCTGTCAAGTTCCGATGGGGGTAAAGTTTCGGATGCCAGAACATGGAGAGAAGGCCAACTCTCCACCTCGCGGCTGGTTTACGTCCTACGAGGCACACTTACTGTTATATCGACTATGGTTTCCCATACCGGGGCATCATAGTTCAGTTTTTAAATATTTACAGCTTGTCGCTCAGTCCGCTTTCGCCCGCTGGTCTTCAACACCTCGTTGGGATTTCGGTTTTAAGCTACGAGCGAGGGATGGATTGAGCGTCGACTACCTATTGGCTTTTTTGCATTCAAAGGGCACGGGTCTGCCGCTTCAGTACTGTCTCAAGCCGAGGAAGAATATGTTAGTGATTCGATCGTTTACGTCTAACTTCTACAGTTGGAACAAACGATATTTTTTAGTTCGTTTAGATAGAACCTTTGTCGAGGAAAAATATGTTCCCCTCTTTAGGCGTAGATGGGGTTCCTTGAGTATCGTTTTCAGATATTCTGATCGTTTTTCTTTTCATTTGTCGATATCTGACCGCTCTTTTGTTTTACAGTCATCGATCCGCTTCCCCTGCATCCGGAAGACTTATTCGTTGTTAGAGACCTTCTTCGAGGCGGTCCATTCCATTGGGGTTACTTTTCCCCGCAACGAGCTCGTACCATGGTTAAGTATCACAATACTCGAGCTCGGCCTCACACGATCGCAGAAGAGGAGTTGGAAACGAAAATGGACGACTTTACTCCGTATGAGATGCCTCCCGATAAGAAGACGGAGATGTCCCCTAGGAATGAAAGTGCTACCGTCGATGGGGGTAGCATTGCCGACGACGGGGGCAGCATTGCCGACGACAGGACAGGGTCATCTACGGAGGCGTGGTACCATAATCTCCTAGGTGGAGACGGAAGCGGTACACGTCAACCTTCACTACCGCCTTTCTGTGATGGGTCCGAATTCGACGCCTTCCTCGCCTCTTTCGACGTCCTGTCAAATCAACCTGCGGCTGACGCAAGGTTCGTCGGGTCGGGACAGTATGCGAAAGCCTCGCGGTTGTGCATGGGGGTTAGTTTTCGACCATATGATGCGGCTTTGTTTATTCATATGGTTTTGCCTCTAATTTTTTTAGAGGACTCCTTTTTTGTAGGGTCTCCATGTTATGGATGAGGCCTTTAGGACGAACAACTTAGAGGTGCAGACGGCTTGGTTCAAGACTGAGAGACTCAAGGAGGATAACTCCCGCTTGAACAGAGAGGTCAAAGCGGCTTCCTTCCATAAGAAGTAGTTGACGCTGAAACAAGCGTCTCAGGTCCACCGTGCGTACACACGTGGAAAGCGCGAGGTTGCCTTGGTTGTAGCTGATCGTTTGGCCCAGCTTGTGGTCGACTATGACCTGTTCAAGCACGCACACCAGTCCTTTGGGGAGTATCGAGAGTGTCGTGGTTCCATGGGTGCTTTGTGGTGCATCCAACTTCCCGATTACTCCTATTGCGATGAGATGGACAAGATGTCCGATCATATGAAGAAGGGCGAAAACGTGGAGTCTTCGATCCCTCCTATCGAAAAGAGGATTTGGGAGCAGTGGGCTCCGATTCCCATCCCTCCTGACTCGGAGGAAGTCGGAACCACTACCCGGGGCGAAGAGGATGCAGTGGACCAAGATCTTAACCTGTTTGGTGTCGGTGACTTCTAGATATCCGGTTATTACGAGTGTGATTCCTGAGTAGTAGATGTTTGTACATGGAGGGAGTGTGTTCCCTGTTTAAGTTATGATTTTGTTTTGGCCGAGTGTGGCCGCTTTTAGTTTTTCGGGGTCAGCCGTTTGTCCGTTTCGGGTGCGTATTTTCGAAAAACAGGGTTTTTCAGGTTTTAAGGACTTGCGAATATAAGCGATGAGACAAGTTTTGGGATCTCGTATCAGTTAGATACTATGTCTGGAGATGTTTCAGACTAGTGTGTTGGGTTTAGGGCAAGACCTAGGTTTACTCTCGGCTTTAGGGTGTGCGGTGACTAATTCCGGTTTACATTTTCCGTTCACGATTTCGACCTGTTTTTGTCTCGTTATTGAAGTCTGCGATAAGTTCTCGGCTTATATGACTTGCATCAATTGGAAATCGAGCATTTCTCCAAAGACGATTTCGAAGTCGTCTGGAAGTGCTGACGAAAATTTGCTTAGTATAGTGCTTTTATTCTTGTGACAGATGTATGAGAACCGACTCTTCGTGAAGAGTAGGTTAATGTAAGTGATTAATTCGTCCGTCGGGGCCAATCGACGAGTATGAAGTAGGAACAAGTACTTGTCTTTTTCGTAGTAGGGGTTTGATTTATAGTCTTACGACGACTGCTTTTAGAAGTTTTTGATCGAGTTCGGAAGTGTGTTCCTCGGAAATTTGCGACGTCTCGCTTTTTCCTGAAAGTTTTTTCGTTTAGTGGTAGAATATGTTAACGAACATGTTCTAGTCAAGATTCCTTAAGAAGAGTTTTCTCATATGATTTCCATTTCCAGGTTATATGAAAATAAAAAAGTTCTATTGCTGAAACGTATCAAAAAGTGTCGAGTACAAAATGTGGGAGTATACGTATACCCACTCCTCCCCTTTTTAGAGAGGGGGACAACTAAACTTCTCTTGCGAATAGTTACCTACGTCCCTCTTTCGAGGATCAAGTTGTCTCGTAGTTCAATTTTTTTGCCATGAGTGATTACTCGTTTGGCAGAGTTGCGTCGGCCGTTTCAGTCGCGATGACTACACCTGGGTCGACGAATTTCTCTGGTGTCAAGAACATTGTTTTGTTGAGAATGTTGTGCTCAGAAGTTTGCTTGTTTCCTTCAGACTGAGCCGTTTTTGGAGTCGATGATTCTAGCTTGTTTTTTTCTGAAGTGTTTTCGGCTGACAGCCGAGTTATCTTCATTCGCTTGGGTTTGACCATGGGTGTCATTGCGACTTGTCTTAGCTTATGCTCAGCTAGGAAGCAAAGTCGCGACTGTTTTTGGCATCCCCAAATTGCGGCAATTCCGTTTGAAGTCAGGAATTTGATGCCTAAGTGGTAGGTCGATGGGACTGCTTATATGGAGTTTATCCATGATGTTCCCATGATAACATTATAGATGGCAGGATTGTCGACGACCGAAAAATTGACGACTTTCGTGATTTCCTTTGCCATCACCGGTAGCTTCATCGATCTGAGAGTCATTGACGTCGTACCGGAGAAACCCGTGAGTGGTTTTGGCATGGGTGTGACCTCGGATAAGTTGATGTTCATCCTATTGAGGGTATCGCAGAAGATAATATTGGTTGTACTTTCTGTGTCAATGAGGACCCTGGCGACTTCGAGGTCTTTTATGACAAGGTCGATCACGAGGGGATCGCTATGAGGTTTGTCGATTCCGATACTTTCACATTCCTGGAAAGCGATAGTGTCATTTGCGGTGTCGAGTAGACTAGACCAGTTTGCACTTGACTCGACCTTTCGGTGGTATACCTTTATTGATGAGACGGTGTTGCGGAAGTATTGCGAACCTTAGATGATCATACTTACTTTGCGGCGACTAGCATCATTGCCTTTATCGTCAGGTATCCTTTTGCGTTTTCCATCCGCTTGAGATCCTTGAGACGTGGCGTCTCCTAGGGTTGCCTTATCGGTTTTGGGTTGTCGGTCTTTATCACGCATGAGGTCTTTTATGCTGGTTACGTATGAGATTTCCCCCGCGAGTAGTTTTGTCGTTAGTCTTGCTCCAAGAACCTTGCAGTTTACAGTGGAGTGACCTTTCGTTTGGTTAAACTCGCAGAAGGTGTTCTCATCATACGACGTGTTCCACGTCCAGGTGTTCTCCGATGTTCTCCCTTGTTCAGACGGGGAGTTAATAGTATAATTATGTGTCCCCTGGAGGTCTTCTCCCTCGTGATGGAAATATTTGTCGTTACGAGGGATCTTCTTTTTCGTCTTCTGCTCTTAGGTAGCGTGTTTTGAGGATGCCTTTGCTGGTTTGTGTTTTTGCGATAGAACTTTCATTTCTTCTTCGATGAGGATGAAGTCCGTAGCCTTATGAAGCGCATCTTGAATCGTGCGTGGTTTTTCGAGAGTTATCCATTTCCTGAACTTCAACTTGTGCCAGAGGGTATTTCTGAGCGCGTCTACTCCCACATTGTCGCTGATCCCACTGACTCTCGACATGACTATCTTAAACCTTTTCATGAAATCTCGGAGAGATTCATCCTCTTTTTGGGATAGGCTCCATAGATTAACGTCGAAGGTTTCTCTGTCCATAAACTTGGAGTATTGTTTGAGAAATTCCGAGGAGAGTTGTCAAAAACTTTCGATGGAGTTTCTTCTTAGACGGGAGAACCACTAGAGGGCCGCTCCTTGGAGATGTTCGTCGAAGAGGTGACAGAAGCTTGTGTCTTTTTCGCCTTCCTTTAGTTTGGATCTCGCCATTGCGATTTGGAAAGTCTTTAGGTGAGCTTTTGGATCGGTGGTTCCGTCATACATTGGGATTTTCACCTTTCCAGGATCTGACACTTTGGTGTCTGTTATCCGAGCAGTGAATGGAGTTTTTCGAGCCTGTTCGAGGAGCCTATCGATCTCTGCTGCGGCATTGGTCGCATAGTGAATTTGCGATTTCATCGCTTTAACCTCTGCCGCTGTTTTTGTGATGTATTCATGGAGATTTTGAATCTCGTCGAGATCATCGTTAGTAGTTTTACGAGACGGTGGGCGTGTACTACGAATGACTCTAGTTTTCTCCTCGGCCTGTTTCTCATGCTCTACCCAAAAGATATTTTCTTCTTTTGTCTTCATTGAGCTTAGAGTTTTGTCGTGTTGCACGACCTTTAACCCTTCTTAGGTGTACGTAAATGTCTTCATTTGTGGGATCGGATAGATCACTGATGTCCAAGTCGATATGCTCCACTTCGTTTATTTCCGTCTCCTTCTCGAAAGTCAAAAGGTCATCCACATTATTTCGTGCTGCGATAGGGGTGATTTCGTCGGGATTTTGTTCTGACGGTTTTTCCTGCACGTTCCGGGGTCTGTCAAGCATAGTTTTGAATTCAAGTCTTCTTCTGCAGATTCTGGTAGCTACACGCGGAAGAATGGTTTTAGTCATCGTGGTTAGGATTTCAACCTGTTTAGCGAGAGAGCTAGTTAGTTCATCTGATTCGGCCGAATTCTTTTCGAGAGTCGAGAACTTCTTTTTGATCTCTTCGAACGCCGCGATGTTTGCGTCAGCGTTGACCGCGACGTCATTCGTAGCCAGAGTGTTTTCAATGTTGTCGTTGGCATTGTTGCCGTCACGAGGTGGTTGATTGTTCTGGTCATCAGTAATCATATCTGATCTAGTGTTTTGCAGCTGTGAGTTATATTTATTTGTACCTTAAAAGAATCTCCTCCTTCTAGTGCCAAACTGTAGGAACCGAAATTCACATTGTTGATTTTCGTAATTGGAGGAAAGCCAAGAAACCCTAACTTTCTTTGAGGTCCCGGATTTTTGCTAAACCAAACATCAAGAGATCAGAATATGAAATAACAGACGAAGTAAAAGTAAAAAAAACGAATCGAAACAAGAATTGAGCAATCGAAATCTTATTCTGAATCTGCGTGTGATTTTTACAACAGTTGATAAGCCTTGATCGCAAGAGCTGCTGGCGAGTTCCCTAGTTCTAACAACGTAAGACTTGTAAACCTATTTGAGTCGCAGCTCGCTAACAAAAACAGAAAAATAACATAATCGCTCTAACTGCTAATTTATGTAGAAATTTTTGTGTGTCTGCATCCTTCTCCTTCACCTCTCTTATATATGCCTTCATAGGTCAGCTAGATTTCTTTTTCTTCCCTTGATTCGAGTTTATCCTTCCGCAAAAATATTCCTTTTATGATTCGAGTATATCCTTTTTCGAGAACATTCCTTATCTTCTCGATTTTCCATATTTATCTTTCACATAACTCGGGTAAATCGTCAACGTAGTTGGGCTCATTCTTGTCTGAAATCGTAAGTGGTTCTTTGTCGCATTTTGGGCATTATTCGGCCATTTTGCGATTAAGTGATTTTTACGATTTCTTTCGAAGAAGTCATTCTTCGTGCGATTACACGGCGATTGTTTCAAGAAATGATAAGACCAATCGTATAGTTAAGATAATATCGGTGTTCGAATGAACCGTTATTGTTTTATACGATCGATACGAAGTTTTTACGAAAAGAAAAAGTCTTTACGTTTGTTATCGTGAAACTTTAACGGAAATCCCAATCGAGACGAAACGAGAGACAGTCAAGCCAAGATTTGAAGGAGGGGATGATGAAGAGAACGTGGTCTAGTCAACCGTGGGCGACTAAACGTTGTCCGTGTCTAGTCGCCCGTGGGCGACTAGACATTGTTTTGTCTAGTCGCCCATGGACATTGTTCGTATCTAGACCCTGTCAAGAGTCTAGTCGCCCATGGGGACTAGACTTTGTGGAGAGTCTAGTCGCCCATGGGCAACTAGACTTCTTGGAGAGTCTAGTTACCCATGGGCGACTAGACCTTGCTCGTGTCTAGTCGCCCATGGGCGACTAGACTTCGTGATGAGTCTAGTCGCCCACGGGCGACTAGACCTTGCTCGTGTCTCAGGAGCGATGCGGTTATTCGATGTTTACGGAGATTGTTTATCACCCCGAGACTTGTCTCTCGAGATATTTTGGCAGTTATTCGGAAGTCTCGGGCGTTGATTTTGATACTCACTATGTCTAGTCGCTCGCGGGTGACTAGACTTCGCAGAGTGACTGCCTACGGTCGTCTGGATGCAGGGTTTCAATGTTTGGTCAGGAGAAGATGATCTAGGTGATAAGAAACTCAGATTTGATAGTTTCCTTATGTTCTTTGATTCTGAAAGAGAGACAAAAATTTTGTGGGCATTGATTTCGTCGTGACCGTTTTTCACCCCAACAATTGGTTGACCTGAAATGACTTGAATTACAAATAGAAGAAAACTACTTCTAATCATTGAGAATTGCATAAAAACACCAATAAAATGTACTAAAATATAAAAGAAAAGTGATAAAACAATGGTGTTATCAACTCTCGCGGACTTAGCTTCTAGCTCGTCCTCGAGCTAAGAAAACGAAGAACAAGGAAGAAGTTTGAAAACTTAGAAACTTACCTAGACTTTCTGAACTTATTAGTGATTTTAACTAGCGAAGTCCAATAACACATGAGTCAACATTAAATAAAACACTCAGTAATGACTACAAGTCCAGCAACGTCCCCAATTCAGCCACAATCAACATGAGTGACCCAGGATCTCCATCAGCACTCCTAAAATCTACAACGTGCGGTCTCTTCAAGGGAATATCGATCAAAGAACACAGACTCAAATCAATCGAGATCCTAACATTTTACAACCCACAATCGGTTCGTTTCCTCTTCCATATTCACTTTTTAAATGCTTTTTAGAGGTTGATTTTTCTCTATTTTTCCAGGGTATCATTTTATTTTTCTATCAGCCTCTGAGAATCGATTTCTCCCTACTTTTCTAGGTATCATTTTATTTTTTCTATCGATCTTTATTCTTTTTTATTTTAAGCATATTCGGATTTTATTGGTTCTGAAATTCACAATAAGCATAGGCATCTTTTTGATTATTTTTATTAAACAGGAAAGAAGTGAACCGTATACTAATATTTTTGAATATGAAAAGAAGTCTGATTCAATGCATACCAATCCCCAAGAAAAGAAAATAAAGTTCATTAAGTGTTGAGTGGCTTAGGATTACCCGAATATCAAGTGATATGGTGCATTGATTAGCTGATCCACCTGAGCTTTCCCGAATGGCTAAACTGTAGTTAAACACTGACACTACGGACACTAGTCCTTAATCACTTGGTAAGTCCAAAGTCAAGCTTGTTTCCTGATTGTTTTGACTCAATAAAAATTTTTTAGGTGTGAAAATTTTTGAAGACGACTCAAAAATCATGAAAAAGAATAAAAATAAAGAAAATAAGCATTAGTAACAATAAGATTCCCCCCAGACTTAACTTACACCGTCCCAATATTGTTGTTGCCGAGTTTGATCTCTTCGAAATGCTCGGTTTGGCTCATCTTGATGAGAAATTTTTCCTGCTGCGATTCTGGCCGTTCCAAGGCTAGTTTTTCTTGAGAAACGCCTTATGCATATGCTACTAAGTAGTAAATTGTCAATTTGGTAGACTGGTTCGCTTGGCGGAGCTTGGTTTGGTCTTGACCGAGTTTTTCTTCGGTTTCTAGCCAATCTGGCGCTCAAAAGTAAAGTATTGGCACTTCAAAAACTGCTTGTTATCAATAAAATTTCCACTTTATTTTGGCGTTTTCAGCAGTAGGATTTGGTTCAAATCCTAGATAAGAGTTTCAGAGAAAAAAAATCGGCGATTTTAAGTCCCATTGAACCAAAAGTCGATGAAGATCTATGCCAACCTCTTTTTCACATTTTTTTTGAAGGTATTTAATTATGTTCAGCTGGCGTGGAAGTTTGTTTGGCTTAAATTGCTCTTTAGATGCTTCGGTTGTGGTCTTTGTTCCTTTGGTGACATATTTTAGCCTTGGAATGTGGATGAGGAATGACTTTTCGTTGATTGGATCACTTATAGCTTCAAAATAATCTTTATTTTGAACACAATTTTTCTTGGTATGAATTAAAATTGAAGTTCTTTCTCAGAGTTTCTTTGAAGTCAAAATTCTCACAATTGTTTCTCCATATGCTCTCCTTTGTGTTTAAGGGTCTTTGAGGGGGTTTAAAATCTTTCAAATGTATCTTAGATCCTCTGTGAGGTGATGGAAAAAACTTGGTTGATTTTGTGCTTGGCAACAATAAAATGGGTAAAGATGCAAGAAATTGCTCAGTTTAAGCTCCTTGTAGCTTCAAGTGTGTATCCTTGTATTCTTGAGGTTTCAATCCTAAAAATCACCATAAAATGGTAGATATATGTAAATTTCATTTGGTTACCTTGAAAGTTTTGAGCTTATGCATGATCCGGCCAAGAAAATATGAAAATTGGACGTTTGGCAATGCTTTCTCGCTCAAAAGCATGTCTGGATGGGAAACGAGATGGTCGGGACGTGGAAATGCGTGGTCGGTGTGGGTTAAGGCTCGGGAAGGCCTGGGACCGGGTGTCGAAAGGTTGAGGACCGATGTTGGACGCCTCAGAACACGCGTCTGGTCGTGGAGGCTTAGTGCCTTGACCGTGTGCAGTACAAAGCCCCTGCCACCGGTCGGGGGCTGGTTTTGGTCAGGCGGCCAGTCGTGGAACTCCCTCTACCGGTGTTGGCTGCTTCCTGGGACCGGGTGGTGATTTCCCTACGATTGGAAGGTGCTTTATTCTTGGCAAGATCCAGTTTTATGGCTCAAACGTCCAGAACATGTCCGTATATATTTTTCTCCATTTTCCTTCCTTCCTAAAGTAGACTCCTACATAAAACAAAGAATTAAAACTTTAAAATCATTTATTAAAACTTATAACAACATATTAAACAACTTATTGTTAAGATCAAAGTCTATAAATCAAAATCAAATAAAACTTAAAGAAATAAAACGTATGAGTTACCTCCCATAAAGCGCTTGTTTAAAGTCAAATAGCTTGACTCCTGGACAATTCTAGACGTGAGGAAGCCTCAGTGGAGAGTTAAATCTCCAGCCTCATGTTGTAGATCCTTGAGATGAAACCTCTTATCGTCCTTGTGCTTCTACTTCCAATGCAACCGTTCGGATCGGTTGACGGCATCTAACCTCCATTGCTGGATATCCATGAGGTCCTATCTTGTAGTAAAGGTACTTAACAACATGAATGAAGTGCATTTTTCCATTTGGCCAGTCCATGACAGCTCCTAAGGTTTTAAGAAAGCCTCTTCCAAGTATTAAACTTGACGAATGCTTCTCCGCTGCTTCAACTACCTAAAAATCAGTAGGCACAAGACCATTATTAATTCTTATTAGGATACTATGTATTGATCTTATAGGTCTCTTTATTGATCCATCAGCGAAGATGATGCACATCTCCAAAGTCTTAATGTTTGTGAAACCAAGCTGCGCAACAATATGTGCTGGTATGAGGTTTACTCCAGCTCCGGAGGCGCATAGAGCTTTTTAAAAGACTTATTTGTTGATGGAAAACTTGATTAGGAAGAGTCCTGGGTCTTCCAACATATCGAGAGTGCTAAATGCTTGTTAGGATCCCTGGCTTGATTGAATAATTCTTGTATTCTTTCCAAGTCTTGAAGATTGTTTTCAAAACATCTTCTAAGATCCCTTTAAGTATTCCATGCTCTTTCAAATGTAATAGCAGCAGGTAGCTCATGAGATATCTTGAGAAATCTTTCCAATTTTCTCTTGGAATGAAGGCACTTCCTCTTGATCCCAAGTAGACATTGTCATTTTTGTGCTCAAACTGAGGCCTAGATTTCGGTTGAGTGGCTCAGATTATTGTTGCCCTCTTAAAGGGCATGCGTTATCCTACTCCTTGGGGCGAGTTTTGATTGTCCTTAGGGAGCTATGACCTCTCCCTTCAGGTCATTAGGCTTATTGACTAATTTAGTGGAGTTTTCTTCATTCTTCACTAGTTTCT
This sequence comes from Anastatica hierochuntica, assembly GCA_900406275.1. Classification (NCBI taxonomy): domain Eukaryota; kingdom Viridiplantae; phylum Streptophyta; class Magnoliopsida; order Brassicales; family Brassicaceae; genus Anastatica; species Anastatica hierochuntica. The sequence goes on along the minus strand of OVAN01001303.1, from coordinate 30,514 downwards.
TCTCAATGTATTTGAGACGAGAGCTTAAGAGATCAATATTGATCTTGAAATCACGAATCTCAGGGGTCTCGTGGTCCATTCTTTCCATGCTTTCCTTTTCCTCTTGTTGGACATCTTCCATCTTCTTGTTCGTTCCATTGACACTAGACACCAACTCTTCCAAACTGTCTCCCAGCTCTTTGATCCTTTCACCCTATTCTTCCTTGAACCTTTTGATCCTTAGATTTAAGACTATAGAGTTTGAAGAACAGCTCCTTTGCTTAACTTTCACATCCTCAACCAAAGACGCAAGTCTTTTATCATAGATTTCATGTTCCTGCTTTTTTCAAGGCGATTTTCAGTTTCTCCTTGGGTTTCTGTTGAATTTTGTTGGTAACGAGTATCGGATAGCTCTTGGAAAATAGCTTCTATGTGACTTAGACTCATTTTAGGCCTTGAACAGTGAGCTCAAGCTTCTCAATTCTTTCTTCAAGGGCGAAATACTGATTATTTGTAGTAGCATAGATTTTTTGCTCTATATCGCCTTGAATCTCGAGAAGTTGCTCTGTGAGGTGCTCGTCCTTGAGCTCCAGAGACTTTAGGGGCATTCTAGGGACTTGGAGGATTAGGTAAAGACCATGATACCTCTGACCTTTGAGTGCTAGGTCGTGGGAGATATCGCAGTTGCTCATGGAGAAGAAAACTGTGGAGATTTCGGTTCAGGGATCTCCCTTCATGGTTTTGAACTGTAGGTCTTCTTTGTTGGGGTTCATATGAGTTTTCAAGTGGTATTGAGTCAAGATACCAGCCTCCTTAGATGGATTTGTGGCTTGTACTTCACCTCCAATCACGTTCTCCTTGAGGTTGACCTCTTGGCTCAACATAGTCTCTCTCAAGCTCATAAGCATGAGGATAATAGTGAGTATCATCCATTGACTCGATTGAGTGAGGATTAGGGTAGCTAAATCCTTCAAATTTTTCGTCCATGGTGTTAGAGAGGTTTAGGGTTTCGAGTTTTAGGCTTTGGTTCCTTGTATTTTCCCTGAAAAACACAAGAGAAACAATTAAATAGGTTAGTATGATGGAAAAATCATATTCCTAGTAGGAAAATGATAATTCCAAGTGTTAATCTAAATACAAGGAAAAAGGAAGCACAAAATTATCAGTAAGTTAATCTAAATATTATGTATTAAAACCCTAAAAGAAATAAGTTAGATGAAAAAGCAAACCGAAGTTTTTACAAGAAAATTGATTTTTTACAGGGAAATCGAAATTTTTGCATATTGAAACTTTTGCAGAAGAAGGAAAAGAAAGAAAAGTTTTCCTAAACTTAATCCTAGATCTAAATCCTAAGGTAAACATAACTAGTCCCCGGCAACGGTGCTAAAAACTTGATGTGGGGTCAAGTTTGCCCCAGTTAAAACCTAGCTGCAAGTGTACAGCATCCGCAATAATATTTAGGGATCGAATCCTCAAGAACTAGCAGTCACACTTAAAACCTATATGATTTTGGACTAAGCTAAGAAAAAATATGCAAGGAGGTTATCACTGTTTTTATTTGGTTTTTATGATTTTATGAATGCAAATGAACCAACTCTATATGCTAATGTACTGAGGATAGATCAATGAAAAAATATGCATCAAACAGAAGAAATTTAATGTAAACAAGTAGGAGTTAAAAAAGCCTAGGGGCATAAGGTATCGGTCTAGAGCACAGTCACTAAGGTAAATCCTCTCCACTTTTGAGGTCCGGGATTCTATGCTTAATATCAAAAGACCTAAACTTTCGAATGGCGTCAATAATAAACACGCATAAAAACGATCAAGACTGATTGTTTACGATTCTAAAGTCGATCTACTTTCGAAGCCTACTTAGAAAGGCTCACCAAATACTAGTTCCAGCAGTAAGTCAAGATTTTGGAATGGATACCACTATAGATCTATTCTCGTACCAACTTTTGTAGGAGAATAATATTAACGAATGAGTAAAGGTGATAACGTTATTGATAAAACCTAATCGACTACTAATCCTATTCAAGTAAACTCATTGACTCCTTGTAATCTACTGTCTAACATTCTAACTAATAGATTAAAAACATGTAAATACGAAATCAATCAGGGCAGCAAGCATTCATATTAAATCAAAGGGAGAAGGATAGATAAAACCAAATGATGGAAGAAATATGGATGTATTGAGATGAGATGGGTCCTTAGGAGGCTACAAGGGGCTCGACCCCAAAGGGTGTCATCCCTGCCTCATTAGGCCTTATTCGATCTAAATCATAAACAACTCTCTTCAAAAAAAGCTAAAAGCAACCACTTATAGTACATTTTTTCATTAGGTCAAAAGTGTGAAACCGGGCCTTTAAGGCCTCTAAATGTTTGGTTTCGTGTAAAGAGGTCTTGAGTTGAGTTCTTAGGCATAAAAAAGGTTTGGAATATATCCATTTGATTCTAGAGAATATCTGGCTCGAAATCCAAATGGTTTTCTTTTTATTTTGGCCTTTCTATGCATCCTTCATCTGCGAGACAACTGGACCAGTCTTTAGTAAAATTAGTGTAACTCTTTTTCCATTGCTCCAAATGACGTGAGACCACCTTCCTATGAAAGCTAATTCAATTCTATAACTCCTGTCAAAATTGCATCAAAATCTATTGAGGTAAAGGCATTCTTCTTGGTTGATAATTTTGATGCTTGGAAACTGTCTAGAAACTGAGTTTGATCCAATTAGCTCCACAAAGCTCCAAATGTCATTGGTTGACATGAAATGACTTGAAATACAACAAATAGAAGAAAACTACTTCTAATCATTGAGAATTTCATAAAAATCCAATAAAACATACTAAAATCTAAAGAAAAAATGGTAAAATAATGGTGTTATCAAGCACATATGATGGAGTATTTAGAAGATGGAAAAAGGGAAATGAAGAAGAAGTAAATTATATGGTCGTAATTTTGAAAATAAGGGATTCAATCAAGGATATCGAAATAATCCAAATCTATCCTACCGGAACGCTAATGCCGAGAATCTTTAAGACCAGTTCTCTCCGCTCCAAATCGCCCACCGAGGAGCTTCCTATCAGACTAAGCAACAACCATTTGAAAAGGAATGTATAAAATGAAGCAACCATTCACTTATCCTCAAGCTACTGAGTCCAATCAACAAGAAGACATGCTTGAAATTCTGTTGAAACAAATCTCTCAAGAGATGCAGCAAAACCACAAGGAGGTTAGTGAGAGACTGGAAAACATCTAAAATGAGTTTACAACAAAGTATGAAGCATTGAAACTCATGTCTAAAAGCTTGAAACTCAGTTCTTTCAAACAAGTGAAGATGTCAAGTAACAAGAAAATTCGACAAAATCCCTTTGCAAGGTTGTCAACACAATGCAAGTTAAAGAGGTCATGTACACCTGTAAGACACCTCTTAAAGACCTCATTTCTCAAGTGAAACAACCTCTGAAGCATCTACCAAACGAATCCGAGAGAGCTTACAAGAAAAGACTTAAAATGGTTCCTTTAGACAAGATCGAACGCCCAAGAAAAGTCATCATTCCTTGCTCAATCAATAAAGTGAATATTAATGATTTTTTGTGTGATATTGGATCTAATGTGAATGTGATTTCACTAACAGTGGCTCACGAGTTAAGGCTCTTAAATTTTTTACCATCTCGAATCTCTATCGAGTATGCCGATATGTCCACTTCTACGTCGTATGAAATTTTGTCCGATGTGTTGCTTGAAATAGGAGGCGTCTTCGTCCACATTTACTTTTAAGTTATTTTTTTCCAAAGGAAGACATACTACTTCGCTGATCCTTGGTTGTCAAATCTTAGCTACTGCTGGAGTATTCTTTGATTTCTTTATCAATGGTGAACAATCATGTCTTCTACCCTGCTGTGAGCTTCAACTCCAACACAAATGATGTTGTTTTTGGAAGAAAATAAGTTTGTCTAGACCCTGTAGATATCCACAAGAAGAAACTAGTCTCAAATAAAGAAGCTCCATCATTCAAAACACTTATTCACTCATGGACGTGGATAAAAAAGTACGAAATGAACCACTCAAGGACGTGGATAAAAAAGGGGAGGAGATCGACAAGTTTACAACATCGTTTGCTAAGGTTAAGATTAGAATCTCTATTGGTTTTGATGCTAAGAACAATTAGATCTCCAAAATGAAACTCTAGAACATTCTTAAACTCTTTTCGAAGGCGATTATGATATATGACGCAACTGAAGGCACATTTGATGATCCTAAATCACCCTCTACACAAGCAACTCACAAGACTCAAGAAGTTAAAGGAACCACACTTCATTTAGTGGAAATCGATCACACCTAAAAAGTAAAAGGAGCCAAGCTAAAGACTCAAAACAAGCGCTTTTTGGGAAGTAACCATATGGTTTTAATTTTTTGTATTTAATTTCGAGGACTTATTTAAATATCTAATTATTAGCTTTTATTTTTGTAGGATTTAAGAAAAACAAAAAAAAAATATCATATTCAAAGAAAACAACAACGATATATGAAAGTTGTTTACACCGGTTGTGACTGGTTTTACTCCGATTTATGCCAAAAAGGGACTCCAACCGGCGAGAAGGCCTTTGTGCCTCAACTTCATTTTTTCAATTTTGGCAAGAAAGGAGATCAAATTCGTTCATACCAACTCTTGGGCCATTTCATACACCTATTTGAGATGATGCCAAAGTCCGCCAATCAAATAAAAGCTTCAAAATAAAAATGCTCGGGTAAAGCGATTATATCATGAAGAACCGAGAAGAGATTTTTGAGAAACACCATCATTTGATCACCCTGGAGAAAGACAAATATCATATCATGAACCTTCGCCAATCCAAATCAGTGCCAATAGAGGTAAACAAAAATCCAAACTTCATTTCTTATAAACTTATATTATATGATAGGTAATATGCCCTTGGAACGGCCAAAATTTTAGAGTTGCCAGGAGGATCAAATTGCATAACATATGGAGACATCATGATTTCCACTAGCCGCCAAGCTAATCAACTCAAAACGTAGAATATGCTCGAGAAAAGTGACAATTATGCACAAAATAGCCCGATTAGAATTTTTATTTCTCAAATTTTAGTTTTGGCTAACAATACGTCTTTGTCAGCTAGCCAATTAACTTGGCTAAGCCAAGAGTGTCATTCTTAAATGAGAATCAAGTTGGAAAAATGGAAATTCACTAAATACTCTCAATGATCCGAGTAACAAAAAAAAACCAAACGTGTACTTAATCTGATCATAAGAAGCTTTAAGAATATGGACACTTCTAATCGTCTATATTCCAAGTCTCTCAGCCAAATCCATCGTTAACAAATGTTTATAAACATTTTGGTACAAGTCAATGCTTCCCGGAACACTCCTCGATCAATCAAAAATCAAACAAACCATTCAGATTGCGTAACGGCCGAGGAAACAAGCAAATAGCCGAGAAAAAATCACCTCCAGGTGGCGGACGAGCCACCACCTAGCTTGGCCAAAAGAGGTGTCCTGGCCAATGCCATGCCTAGCAGATGCTCCATCTCTTCCCCACCGGTTGGTGGGCTCCAACGCACCGGTTCGAGCCAAAAAGATGTGGATGATTGGTGGGAAGCACCAAGTGTTCGTGCCTTTGTTCGTGCTTCTCCACTGGTTGGCGGACACGCTAGCATCGGTTCCAGCCAATTTTTCTTCTCGCAGCCGGTGGAGAGCTTCATTTGCCTCGCCGCTTGTCTCGTCTGTGTTCGTTCTACTAAAAACACACGACATTGATTCGAGCAAAACTCAAGCCCGGACCGGTGGTAGAGGTAAAAGAACCCAACTTGATTTTTCCAATTAAAAGTAAACCGGCTTTTAAACCAAATCAAACCGGGATTTCAATTTTTAAAACCAATTTCAAAATTTTGCAAGGAAAAATTAAGTGTTTAACTTTCTTTTAGCAATTTTAGATCTAAAACTTTTAAAACTTCATAATTTTTTAGTAGAAAGGTTTTATAACCCTACAAACAAAATTTTCCAAACATTGAGAGTTTTGTCAAATTTATTAAACTTGGAATGATTTTTAAAGAAGATTTTCATTCCTTTCCTTTTTTTCTTCACTCTAACACCAATGTATGCTCTCTAAATTCTAATTTTCTTAAAGTTACAAGTTTTGAAACTTCATGAATTTCTTAGACTTTGTAGCTTGTTTTCGCTTTATTCTTAGAGATTTCTCTTAAAAAAATTTGTTTGCACATGGATTTACAAATAGAACTATTTATTTAGCTTGTTTCGACTTGATTATTTCACATTTTTGAAATTTAGAACTTCACAAAAATCTGAAAATTGATGGTTATATTTGCTAAATTTGCGTATTCTAATATCATTTCTGTATGTATAACTAGGATAGTTATTTTGCATAATTTGACTTTAAATTTGAATTTTTTGTGATGAATTTTGACTAGGTATGGTAAATCTGAAAATTGCTAAGGCTTTTTGAGAAATTGGTCTTTTTGCCTGTTTGATTCTTTTGCTTTTTCAAGAGACTTATTTGTTCTTTGTAGAGAATTCTCAATTGGAGGATGAGAAAAATGATAGAAGATCTACATGGATCGCAATTCGAAAGGAAAGAGCTTTAAAAATAAAAGAACCGAGCAATTCCTCAAAATCGGAAAAAAACCAAACAAAAACTGAAGCAAACATCAAATAAGATCACAAAGAAGCATGAAAAAGAAGTTGTAAGTGAAATTGATGTTACTTTGAGTGGCAAGCCGATGAAGACTCAATCGATTACTCATATTTAGAAAACAAATTACTATATGAATATTATATTATAATGGTTCCATTTATACTTATGTGTTTAGTTACCTGACCGACTTGCCTTAAGACGGAAATTTTATTTTATTAATATCTTTGTTGTTATACAAAAAATGAAACAACTTTCACTTGATTAATTATCTCTCTCTCTCTCTCTATAAATAGTAAACTTTTATTAAATCACGTCTCCCACCTCTAAACTATAAAGAAAATAAACTATGATATTTCAACCAATATATATATATACACACACACACACAATACCTATATCCATGTAAGATATAGTATAACACCTCTTATAATATATAATATTTAACATGTTATGAGCACATCATATTTATACTCAATCTCTACCAAAATTAGTTAAGATTTAATTTATGTTTACTTAATTTAAATTCAAATTCATATTCGTGGTATTTCTTTCCTAAAACTTGCTTAAATTTATGTCCAATATAGAGGCACTGCATAATCCTTATGTAACATCAAGATGGCTCTTCCATCACGCATAAATTATGCCAAAAATTAATTTAATTTATCCTATTGTTTTATACGTGCAAACATGGTGGCTGTGTCGTATAAAAAATGGTTATGTCGTCGCACAAAATTAATTTATTTTATTTTATTATGTTATACGTACACAAATAATGGCTTTATTCTCACACATAAAATGTAGCTATGTCACCGCGCATAAGTAATTTAATTTATGTTATTATGTTATACACACATATGGCGGCTCTATCATCACGCATAAAAGATTGTCGTGCAATCACGCAAAAATCAGCTTCATTTATGATATATGCACATACCAGTGACTCTGCCATCAAATTATTACTTTAATTTATGTTTATTATCGTATACGCGCATACAAGGTGGCTTTTTCGTAGCGCATTATTGTCACACATATACTCCACCTTAGTTTTCATTTAATTTACTTTACTATTTAATTTAATTTAATTTAATTAAGTAAAATATCTGGAAGTCCCAAATAATACATAAATAATTGGATGCTTCCGAAAAACTCCTAAATAACTATCACTCCTAAAGACATTGCTCATAACGAGCTAAACTCTCTCAAAGAAGAAAAATGCTCAAAAAACAAAAATTCTTCATAAATTAATCGTACCCGAAGAGAGAAAAGATTCAGATCCTAAAGAGTTGATACACTCTAAAAAAAGTTAAAAAGAAAACGAAAATGCTTTAAGAAGAGCTTAAATGCTTCTAAAAAGTGTAAAGAGCTAAAAGCTCATTAAATACGATGGATACAATTCTTTATTGATACCCCAATTATGATTGATCCAAAAGAGGAAATCAGTTCAAGATAATTATTGAAAATAATCATCTTGAGATAAGATATTAAGATTTCACATAAAATGGATTTGAGACATCAAAAAATTTTCATAGTGGATAATTAGATTTGTTATTGGTCCTAAAGTGATATTTTATTCGAGATGGATGGACGTGAAATGTCATCATCTCAAGGAAAATAATTAAAGAATCCTACATCGATGGTAAGTTGGTAATTTCAGTGATTTGATATCCCAAATTTGATAATTTTGATAATTGCACCTCCCGAATCTATCACTTTTAGTATGTCGATTGAAATAAAGTGAAACATCTAAATGATTATAATCACACTTAAAACGAGCTTAAGGAATTATTTAAAAATGAAATTTTAACGATTAAAAAGACCAGTCATGGTGAAATCTATATAAATATTAAGTCATTATTGAGTGATGTGCTTATATAAGATTTGTATACTACACTTTTTATGAGAAATTATTGGAGAGTTCTCTGATCCTTGAATAATAATATATGAACATGAAGTTCATAAACCCAGAAAATATCATAAAAAGGAAAAAAAGGATGGCGGGTGAGATATCATGAAATGAATTATTAAAAATCAAGGATCCTCACATAAAATGAAATTGAATTTGAAAATGAAGTTTAAAGGATAAGTCACTCATGTAACAGTGTAAATTGCCTGCCAGACAAAAAATCAATGTTAAGGGAAAAGAAATCTCTCACTCTAGCAAAATAATGCTCCGATAAGATCATATATCCCTAAAGGATGATATTTTGATAATAAGTCTATGACACTTAAGGAGCACGATAGACTATTCAATCCAAAGATAAAATCCTTGAAAAGAGGACTAAAATGAAAAGATTATATTTTAAGACACTGTCGACAAGGTTAATATAAATTAGGTACTTGAAGGAAATCAGTGGTAACGATAAAGAGATCTCAGTTAACCATGTTAATACAGAAAATATGGAACCAAAAAGGAAAGAAAGTTGTTGAAAGTACAAATAAAAGCACACATTGTGATTAGTAAAAGTGAGAATCATGATTCTACCTCTTTGGATGAGTGTTGGAAATAAAGTATTGACCAAAAGATAAAAGAGGCAATCAAGTCTATATTAAAACTCGTATGAGAAATCTTTGGACCTTAAGTCTAAGTAGATATGTCTGACAATATATGAATGACTTGGATTATACATCTAAGATATTTATAATCTCTGAAGGGTTACTGATATCATAATTATGTTCACGAATACCTACTTGATAAAAACTCTTTAAGAGTTATCACAAGAAGCAAAAATACGGGATGATATTTTGAGAAAAAATTGTTTTTAGATATTCTAAGTTTAACATCTAGTAAAAGAGATGGTATTTCAAAAGATTTTATAGCAGAATTTTACATAAAGCTTACATTTTTAGAAATATTATTTGGTCATAAAGCACCAAATTCTAAGAGTTATGTATCATTTTATGGAGATACATTTCGTATAAAAGATATGAGAGTATATGTTGTGCTTTAGTAAGATAAGAAAGAAAGCCAAAAAAATTTAACAAGAAAAACATGAATACCTCGAATGTTCTGGATCAAAAAGTAAATGATCCACAAAAAATATTTGAGAGATATACGAGTTTATTCACTGAGTTTGTGCTCATATAAACTCCCACAAGATATTATCGGAATGTATTGTAGATGATTCTTCCAGTGGGAGTTATGTAATAATGTGCATGGATGCACTTAAAAGATTTATAATAAAAAATTTATCGAGGTAGCAAAGAGCACTTAAAAGATAGACATCAAAAAGAAATAATAATGAATGTCTATTATTATAAATTTCTTAAAGAAATATATGAAATTATTTTGGAAGAACCATTTGAAGTTCATCCATAAGACAAACATGATATAGAAAAAATGAGATTTTGATCAATTTTACCTAAAATAAGAAATTTTAAGTTATAGATAAGATCAAAGATAATGATGGAATATTCTCAGTATCAGAAGAAATTAATAATGAAAATGATGATCCAAATTCAAAATATGTATTAGAGTGCCTGGAAAGGCCTAACTGGGAGAAATGACAAATGACCATGAAAATCGGCTTACTCTCTCTTAGAGAAATGTCTTTGGAAATGTTGTCATTACCCCCTGAAGATGTAATGCCGGTTTGATGCAAAAATGGTCTTTATACGAAACAACGAGCAAAATGAGGTCATAAGATAAACCCGACTTGTAGCATAAGTTTTTTCTTCTCAAAGATCGAGAATTGATTATAAATATATTTATTCCCTGGTTATGCATGCAATCATATTTAGGTGCTCGATAAGTTTAACGACATCCAACAATTTAGAAATGTACATGATAGATGTTGTATTGCACATTTGGATCACTTGATAGTGATATTTATTGGAAAATTCTTGAGGGTTTAAAGATTCGTAAAGGATAAAAATGCAAGAAGCAATATCTAAGCGAATATGCTTGGTCAAGTTACAATGATCACTTTATGAATTAAAACAATACGAAAGCATGTGGATAATCACTTAAGCGACTTCGTGTTTAAAAAAGAGATGTGTAAACAAACGTAATATGCCGTTGCGTCTTTATTAAGAAATCCTTGTCAAAATTTGTGGTCATTGTTATATATGTTGATGATTTGAACATAATTCAAACTCAAAAGGAAATTAATGATGCATGAGCTCATATTAAAGAAAAGTTCAAAAGGAAAGATCTTGGAAAAACAAAATTTTTCCTTGGTCTCCAGATAGAGCACCTCAAAATGAAATATTTGTGCGTCAATCAAACTACACCAAAAGGTTGTTAAAGCGTTTTAATACGGATAAAGAGGATTCTTTGAATATCCCAGTGATTAATAAATCACTTGATATTGATAAAGATCCTTTTAGACCTTGCAAATATAACGAAGAGGTACTAGGTCCTTAAATACCTTATATGAAAGCTATAACTGAATTGATGTATCTTGTAAATTACACTCGATCAGATATATCATTTGCTACTAATATGCTTTCAAAGTATAATTCATCTCCTACGCACAAACATTGGATTGAGATATAACATATTTTCGTTATCTCCAGAGAACGATTGACTAGAGGTTATTTTATACGAAAAAACTCGAATCTGTTTGAGTTGGTTTTGCATATTAAGGTTATTTTTCGAATCCTCATAAAGCTCAATCGCAAACCGGATACGGTTTCACAATGGTGGAACAACAATCTTATGGAGATTTCAGAAACAGGCTTTGATTGTCACTTCTTTAAACTATGCAGAAACTATAGTATTACATGAGGCTGTAAAAAATGCATATGACTCAGATCTTTTATTCAACACATACAAGAAGCAAGTGAACTGTAACTAACAAAGAGCCAACATTTTTTCTAGGATAATGTTGCATGTGTCACGAGAATCAGATAAAGTTTTATCAAGAGCGACAAAACGAAACACATTCCGGTAAGGTTTTTATTCTATACCCAAAAGCTTGAAAAATCAAGAATGTAAGGTCCAATTTGTTCGGTTAAGTGACAATCCAACTTATTTTTACAAAAGTGTTTCTTATCAAAAGTTCACAATTAGGTTTGCTATGAGTGCAACAACCACAGCTGAAGTAGAAAGGAAACACCTCTGTCATTGTTATCTCTGAAATTCATATTTTTATTTCTGATCAATCTGTCCAAGTCACGATGGATCAGGTCAACCAGCTTGAAAGAATTGTAGTGGAGTCGCCGATTACGTTCTTGCCAGATGAGGTAGATGGAAGCTTGCCAAGCTATAACCGCCAAAGTCCATTTGATGGAGGAACGATGGAGAAGAGAAAGCTCAGAGAAGATATGGCCCCAGTGATGAGCTTCAGGTAAGTCACATCTCCTAATAATCTATTTCCAGATCTCCCAAGAGAAGGCACAATCAAAGAATAAATAGTCTCGTGTCTCCTCTCCCGTGTTGCAGAGCAAACAGGCTGAGTCTATGATGAGCCCCCACTCCTTTAATCTAGCTCTAGTTGGATTTCTGTCATGAACAAATAGCCAAGCAGTAAGACGATGCTTTGGGATTCCACCTTTATTCCAGACTAATTGGTGCCATGGAACCTCGATGAAGTCATCCCTAAGAGCTAACACAATCGAGGATATTGAGCTCTACTCACCAATGGTATCATTGATCCACCAGGTAATTTGATCTTCCCCTTTGGTTAAGGTAGTGTTTGCCAAGAATATCTGAAGCTCCAGTTGACTGTTTGATCTTGCCGCAGGGAGACGCTATCCACCATAAACCCATAGATTTGACACTGTGGCATTTATATGAATCCAAATTCTATGAACCTGATCTGCAGAGAGGTAGGAGGCTAGATTCCCAAATGGAGTCCAATTATCTGTCCAGAAATTGGTATGACGTCCATTGCATACCTGAATTTTGATCCAAAGATAGATGATGTGCCTAACCTTTAGCATTTTATTTTTTAACCAGAAATATTGTTGTTTGGCCTTTAGACTCCAGAAGTTGTTGAGCTGACTAGAAGCGGCTGAGCAAAGCAGATTTTGCTCATAGTTTTGATCTAACAATCAAACTCTCTTTATCTTTTTGATTTTTTTATATTTTATTTTAAGCCAAAGTGCTTTTCATATTTAAATCTAAAATAGACCTTTAAATCTACGCTAAATGCTTTTTCAATTCAAGCATACATCATATAACTTTGAATCTAAACTATATGCTTCATCGGTTTTGCTTTCTTAACTTGTCTTTTGAATTTTTATTTAAAAAGAAAAAAAACAAATACATACGTCAAAATATTTTCATTCTTTCTCTATGCTTTCAATCTAAGGCTCAAGCAAAGTTGCTTATGTATTTCTAAGCCTCGTGCTTCTTTCAGCCCAGAATCATGTCTCATCAAATATATGTTTCCCAATTATTTTATTATACCAAACCAAAAATTTTATCTTTTTTAAAAAAAATCAAAAACAAAAACAAAAAATTTCAAAAAAAAAACTATTCATTCTTTTTATTTCTCGAGAAACACAGCGAAGCAAATGAGTTTTTAATGTCGTCACCACCACTTATAATCTGATTTCTACTCAAACCATCTCACAAAATCAACAACGCCATATCTTAGATCTCAACGACACCATTAAAAAAGACAATACACCGGTCCAACCACATCAAACACAAACGTCAAAACAGCTAACATCAGATCTCTCCAAGAGTCTGTTGTAGCTACCGACAAGCCCTCGCTGCACACCATTCTACAAATCATCTTGTTCTCCGCCGCATCCCACCGGCTCAACACGTACATGATTCGCCGCTTAGTCATACTAATCGTCTCGTCTCTCTGAAATGCATAACGAAGAGATGCTACCTTCAACTTCATCATCAAGTCACATCTCATTATCATCTACGATCAATCTCAAGACTTTACTTTAATCATTATTCCATCACACCCTAATACTGAGGGGGTGTATAGAAGAATCTAGAAAATCTATTATATATTATTGATATTTATCAAATATTTGTTAATAATGTTATTGAGATTTTTATTTATCCAGCTAGGAAAGATCTTCATGTATTCGTATGAGAGTCAATGTACAATTCTTTCATTTTTTACTTTCATCAGTCTATCATTTATTACATTCAGTCTCCCACCTCTAAACAATAAGAAGAAACTATATTATAATATTTCAACCAAAATATAAATAAACAATACATATATCCTTAAAATATATAGCATGAAACACCTTATGATATTTAACATTTGTTCAATTTTCTTTTTCATTTAATAAGACTAATTTAAAAGCGAAAAAGTCGAAAATTATCAGCAACTTAGACAATATATATTACTCTCTCTATTCCAAAATATAGGATGTTTGAGTTTTCCGGTAAAATTCAAAATCTGTCAAACTGATTGAGCAGATGTAACTGAGTGACTAATAATAAAATTTAAAAGGATTGAATTGACTACCTATGTCATTAAAGTGCATTTATCTTTTTGGTCACTGATCCTGATAAAACTCCACAGTTATGCATGCTTGTGCTGGAGCGATGGGTGACCTTCCGGGAAGTGATTTCCTGAATTGTGCGAGTGAGGACAAAACACAGGAAAAGATCGCGTGATGATTGCAGAGACAATAAATCATGACTTTTAAGCCTCCTTGGACTAGCGCTTAAGCCTCCTTGGACTAGCGCTTCCGACCGTCGGATAGAATGGGTTCGCGGATCCGGAGAGAGACGTCGGGACACACAGGAGAGACGGTCGGAAAGCGTTACAAATATATATACACATAAATTTCGAATAAAGCGACTCGTTTGTGGCTAATGGAAAAAAGTGACTATACAAGAACTGCTCTTGTTTAGAGAAAGAATAATACGGAAGAAGTCAAGCAGCATAAACAGCAATGAAGAATCTTAAGAAGTAGGCTTATTGGGCCAAATCTAACCGACGTAGGCCCATAAAAACCCATGACAACAGTTGCACGTTTTAAATAAAAACAAAGTAAATCACGAAGACAAAGCATAGTAGAGAGGGCCACGTCTCCATTGCAAAATAAGTTTGTATGTAGAGGCTACTTCGCAGTGAATCAAACAAAAGTTTTAATCAGAGCAGAAGAAACACACAAACAAACTTGCTGAAATTCTCTCTCGCCCAAAGGTATACAAAGTTTCAATAGTTTGTAGCAAGTAACTTTTCTCTTGTACAAAGTTTCGATAATAATAAAATATACAACGTTGTGCATCCTCTCGAGGAATAAATAAATTGGATTTTACACACATCTTATTTTTCTTAGTCGTACCTTTTGGCTTCTGATTTAACCTCTCCGGTTAAAGGTGGCTAATTATGCTGCTGCGGAGGAGTTACAGGAAGATTGATGTCGGGAATATGTCGAGGTGACATCTCCATATTATCAGCTTCGTCTCCCACAAGACTCTTCTCAATCTGTAAGATAATTTATAGATCAAAAAACACTCTTCGCTTTCTCTCTTTTTGTCTAATATATGTTTTATTACTTTATCCAAGGAATATTATACTCCTACGACCAATTGAAACCAACCACCATCAAAAACTTATAACAATCTTTGTGTTTTTTATTCACATTTGAGCTTTCAGGATATTTCATGAGTTTAAAAAGCATGTGATCCTCCAAATTATACCAGTTTATGAAATAAATAAAGAAGTAAGAAATAGGAAGAGATACTTGAATCGAAGCAATCTGATCCCAACCCCACCCTAAACTATTAAAAAAAACACACATTTTCTCCGATTAATGTCAAACCAAACCAAAACCAATTTATATCCAACAAGAAAGGAGATTTTTGAAAAAAAAAAAAAAATAAATGAGATTTTATTATTTTAGTACAATAGTTTCATTTATATTTTATGCAGCATAAATTTAAACTTTTCACAAAGTTCTGATTTTAATTGATAATTGATTCTTCAAATCCTGATTGAATAAATAACTGGGGAACAAACCTAAGCAAAGATAGCCCACATCTTTTAAGGATCAACAAACAACTATTTTAAGTTTATGGTTAAGACATGTGTTTCCAAATGCTAAGATTTATGATTCTTTTTTTTAAGAAAATTACCTAAAACAATTTTTAGAAACTTAAAAATTACTAGAATAATAACCTTTTACTAAATTAACTCAAATATTTTGACAATTTACCATTAAATATTTAATGTTTTATTTTTCAAACTAATTGAAAAAAAACGAAAAAATAAAAAATACTAAAATATTTTAAACAAAAAACGAAAAATTTAAAAACTTGAAAAGAAAAAATAAAAAATTATAAATTAAAAACTAAAAATTCTAATAAAATAAAAAACTATATAACTAAAACTTATACAAATAATTTAAAATAAAAAATTATATAAACGAACATTCAAAAATTTTAATATTAAAATTAAAATTTGTTTCTAACTAACAAAAACAAAAACTAAAAACAAAAACAAAAACATTTTATAATATAATAAAAATTTCTCTAATTAACTTTTTAAAAAAATTATGTATTATTAAAATTAAAAATTAAAAAAAATTAAAAAGTAAATTTTATAAAACTTAAATTAAAATTTTTTTTATAAAAAATCAAAAAAATATTTTAATTCAAAATCAAAACTGATTTAAAGCTAATAAAAATGAATAATAAAGATTAAACTAAAAATTTTACAATAAAAGAAAAAATGATATAATAAATAGTTAAATTGGAATGAAAATAAGAAGACACATTAAAATTAATAAAAATAAAAAACATTAAAAAATTATTAAAATTTTCGCAAATTAACAAAAAAACTAGTGAAAATCAAAGAAAATCATTGCTAATTTTTTAAAGTAACTAAAAAAAATAAATTTTTACATAATTTTCAAATTTAAATAAATCATAAAAAGTAAACCTAGATTTTTAATGAAATATTAATAAATTAAAATATTACTATAAAAGAATGATAATATAAAATATGGTAAAACACAAAACATTAAAATTAATAAATAATTTTTTATTTGATAGTTACAAATTTATTTTAAATGTTGTTTAATTCAGTAATTTATTATACAAATATGTAGCAAAAGAAATAAAATATAAGAAAATCATAAACAATAAGCAAATCTATAAAATAAATCTGTAGTGACGAAAATAAACTTTCGTGTTATTCTAGTCAGAGAAAAATTTGTGATATCATGACAAGGAAAAACTCTGTAGTCAAAGCACATATATCTTTGGCTCTCTAAAACTTTAGTAATATAAAATAAATTTAGAGCCACTTGACGTTAGTCTAGTTAACTTTTTCAAAAAAGTTTGTACCCAAATTACAGACTTTTTAGGACAAAACAAAATCTTCAATATCGTGTTTTCAAATTTTTTCGATCGAATTATAAATTTGTGGTATGTTGTTTGGTGTTTTGAAAAATCTGCAGTAATTGCATAAAAAAAATCTGTAGAAAACAGACGGTAATAAAGTGAAATAAATATACAATGCTTTTCTAAAAAAAATTTGGTGTGACACTTAAAACTTTGTAGCATCAATGATGAAACATCTGTGGAAAAACGAATCTATAACATATTAATAAATCTGTGGTTTCAGGTATGTATATAAATCTGTAATTCGAAAAACAATCGGAAGTTCCATAAAACAAATTTGTATGCAGATTTATAAATTTTGGAAAAGCTAAAGTCACTACATACTTGTTTCCCAAATTTTTTGCATTTTTCAGCAAATTTCATTAAAAGCATTCTGGTAATATTGTTTTTGGCTTTTTTTTTTAATATGGTGTTAAGGTTTATGATTTAGAGTTGCAGGATTTACGTTTTTCTTGTTAGACGGTAAGATATTTTCATTTTACATTTTTTTTTCTTAACTCTGAGTAAAATTTTAGACCACTTTCACAGCTACGCATGTATGATATCTCTAATTTTATCAATAGATTAATATATTAATTTTTTTCAAAATTCTCATTTTGCCTCTTATAAAGTTAAACACCCATTTTAACCGAATCAAAATTTTCGAAAACCAACACCAAAATATGGTTTCCATACAGTGAAATTCTAGCCAAACTGATAAACCAAATCTAACCAAAAATGCCCTAAATCTGAGAATTGTTTTTCTAGAAAACAAGACAGCGGAAGTTCTAACCTGTGATTGATTAAAACTATACTTATATCTGCAAGTATAAGAGAGTGTATCCATGTTCATGTTTATATTTTAAATTAATTGTATTACCTGGCTAGCCAAATCATGGTTCTCTTCTTTCAGCAATTTCTCCTGTTTTTGAAAATCAACACATGTTCATCAATTACCAATCAAGTTTCTAAACCTAACTTCAGATTCTGGAAGCCAAAATATTTGTACAAAAAATGCAAGCTCATAAAGCACATTTAGAGAAAACCATACACAAATGTTTCAAGGCTCTCAACACAAGAGTAGAGATATCTTACCTTTTCTTTGAGGCTCTCAACAAGATTCAACATTAATTCTGTCTGCAACAATAAACATAAGTGCACGGTTTCCCTTGACAAACAAAGTAAGAAAAGAGAACACATTAGGGAATCGACGTACCTTTCTAGCTCTAGTTATGGAGAGCGCAGACTCAAGGCGTTCCTCCAGCTGGATGAGGGAGTCGACACTTGCATTATCGGCATTTGATTCCACAAGTGTGCTGCATATATTCATAGATTCAAAAGAAACCCTAACCCCTTTGTGACTGAAGGCGGGAATCAAAAGTAGTCTTAGTTGGTACTAACCTTTCCAAAAGTTCTGGTAACTCATGGTGTGAGCTAGAGTTTGGCGCTTTTGACAGAAGATCCTGTCCATGGAGAAGGAATAAAAGAGGCGGTAAAAGATAATTAATCTGAGAATTTGGGTATGCACGTGGACTCACCTTCTCACATATAAGATCATTCAGCAAACTAAGCACATAGGTTGATCAATAATGCAATACCTCTACCTATGATCTAGGTCTTTACGTTGCTAAAGCTACATATGTGTTTACTAACGATCATCAAACAATTATTCCTAAAAGAGCATCAATCTCTCAGTAACCTAACCGATGAACTTGAAAACAACTTTTGAAATACAGCAGAGCTCCAAAATAGTAATTGCATGTACCTTAAATGCATGTGAGCCAATGCCCACAACATGCAAGCTGAAACTATGACTTGGCTTTGACCAGCATGGAACTCTATTTATTCCCTAAAAACTGCACGGTGAAAAGATTCAAAATGTTTGTATTACCAAGGCTTTACGATCAGCATGTCGTTTTCCATATTGATCAAGGATCTTGACCAGGCTGGAGGAAAGACAAAAATTATAAAGATATGTTAGGTTCAAAACTACACGCTAACCCTTGAAAACACTACTGGAATCTATAAAACACACATACCGCATCAGAAGAGACATTTAGAAACAAAATATTAATTTTCGCACACATATATAACACCGTCTTATTTGTTAACAATTTCAGAAAAAGGTACATAGTTTTCATGTTTAAACAGCAGCAGATTTGTATTTCCACTTCTTATTTTTGCTCAAAGTTTGATTATCCAACAAATTTACATATATAAGAACCCTAATCTCCAGACTCTGTCGGTTGGTTATTTGCATTTATGTTTGTGTGTCCCTGTTATAATGATATATTATAACATGGAAATGCAACCATAAACGTAAGTGCAAACAAACAATTTAGGTTTGTTCACACAATTTGTTCAGAAGTCTTGACTATACCAAGACTGAACACATAGCATCCAGTGTAAGTCACGAACAAATCCTAGCAAAGTATGCATGCGCCAAACCAACCCGCGATCTTGGCTAACATGGCCAAAATACTACGACAGTTCAATTTTGATAATGTAGGATCATACTGATTCGTTGTAGAGCAGTACTAATTTACTAAAGTGTGTGGCCTTTTTTCCATGAACAAAGTCGTGCGTGGAGTTGCGATTTCCAAGAAGCACCGAAGAAATAAGGTTGTGTTATTGTCAATTTCCATGAGAAAAGACACAAGATACTAGCTTATGTGATTGCCAATTTTTCATGACAATGACAAGGTTGTGTGGTTGCCGATAGCAAGCTACAACGTTAAATCAATACATTGCAAAAAAAAAAAGAACTGGAACAAAGTCTTCAATATGCACGCAACTATTGTAAGATTAAGAGCATTAATCGATATACAATCGCATCCATATGTAGCATATATATGTGTGGTAACTAAGAGGATAGGGAATTATAAACATTTGGTTAATCTTCAATAAACAAATCCATGAAGGAGATAAGCCCTAAAAGCATATCCACATTAATCTTTTAGTCTATAGTTATAAAATATGGCATACTTCTACACCATATTAAGTAATTGACCTATTTTACCATCAATCCCATACCAATTTTTCAGCAAATCTCCCGGAATTGCATTGCATTTTATACAAATCCAAGAGAACACTGAATAATTAATCTAAAATAGACCAATTAACATACTATATATGTGCTGCACAAAGAATGAAATATGCAAAAAAAGACTGCAATAAGAATCGCAATCGATGCCGGATCACAAAAGTAATGTAACATACGTGTACTAATTATAAAGCTGAGTTTATTTAGACCTACCAGAATTCCAAATTACTAACAATATATAACAATCAAAAATCAATTACAAACCTTAATCTATTTTATCTTCAAGTAAAAAATCCATGGTAAAGAGAGAAATTCTTAGAAGATCTGAAGCAATAAGTTTTAGTAAATTGCTGCACAATGTGGAAGACAATCAAATCAAGCTCTTGAGCTATTGTTGAGCATTAACACCGTAGCAATTCTATAGATCTGTCTCCTGAGAGTGCATTGCATTGCATTGCATACAAATCCGAGAGATCCAATGATTTCAATCACTCTTTAAAGAGAAAAACATATGTAAAACTCTTAAGAATGATCACTAAAACCCAGTAAACAACTGATGAACTTCAGTAAACAATATCAAGTATTCATCACAATGTTAATAAGCGATCTCAAAGGACATGCAAATTTTATAATAAAATAAAAATCCATGCAGAAAAAATCAAGAAAAAACGGGAAAAAAAGAGAGAGAGAGACAAAGAATGTAAGAAGCCATAGCTCATCACCGCAATGTTCTTCCTCAAATTTGGTTATCTCATGTATCTATTATTTCCACGGAGAACAAAGTAACAAACACAAAATCCATAAAACCGTAAGAGATTCGCCGGAAAAATCAAACTTTTTGTTTCTTCTATTATATTATATTATATTATATATTTCTCAGGGAATAAAACCAATCAGTTTAAAGAGGAAATAAAGAAAAACCAAGAAGAGAAGAAGTCGTACTTATCGCCGGAGGAGAAGCTATAGAGCTTGCCGGAGTCAGAGACGATGAGAAGAGCGACGGATGCATCACAGAGAACAGAAAGCTGACGAGCTTTATCAATGAGACCAGTCCGTCGTTTGGAGAAAGTGAATTGTCTGCTACTTTTCTTCTCGATTCGTTTGATTTCGAGTTTTTTTCTTCCCATGGTTTCTCTCTCCGACAGGCCCTTTGTGCCCTAATTTTATCTTTGAGGTCTGGTTCAAGTCGCCGGAGGAAATACTGAACTTTTTTTTTCCCTTTTTTTCCTTTTATTTCTTTCTTTTTTGGTGTTTGTTTTTTTTTCTTTCCCTGTGGCAATTTTTTTTTTTTTGGTAAACGAGAGAGATGAAAATAAAATATGTAAGCGAAACATTACATTAGGCCGACACGTGTATTGCATGACCAATTTCATGTGGGCGCGTTGGATTGCTATAGACACCACTAATAAGTTAATTCTAAACGGGATTTTTATATTTATTTATTGAGCAAAAATTATTATACTTTTGCTTTCTCACTATTATACATAAGGGTGCCGTTTCGTTTCAAAAAAATGTGGCGATTGTTCGAGCGATGGTGGTTTCTCCTTGAAACCTGTTCAATCTCATCTGAGATCTGCACTAACCGCCGACCGGCGATTTCTTTTTCCGATGATTCAGGACAAGCGGTTTCCTTTGCTTCAACTGTCCCTCTGACAGTTTCTATGGATCCAGGGAACCGTCTTCCAACTTCCCCCTTCATCACCCTATATATCAGATTGGGGAAGGTTGTGTTCCAGACTCACAAAATTGACAAGAAATTTCCTCTCTTCCTTCTGATTATGGCCGATAAGTTACGCAACAAGATGAAGAACATCTGCCTCGGTGCTTCCGATCCGGTGGTCACTGTCCCCATCGCCCTCGTTGAAGAAGCAATTGATCAGAATCGGTTCAGCCTCATCGTCAAGCCGGTAACCCGCGAAAGCAGCCGCTGCGTACGATGTTGAATGCACTGCCCAGGATGTGGGGAGTCCACGGTAAAGTATCTGGAAGGATACTGGAAAATCGCAAGATCCAATTTGTTTTCGAGTCTGAAGAAACAATGTTGTCAGTGATGAGACGCGGCCCATGGTCTTTCAATGATTGGTTGTGTACGATGGAGCGCTGGTCCCCTGAATTCACTGATGAGTTTCTCAATTTCATACCCCTTTGGGTTCAGATTAAGGGGATCCCTCTTCAGTTCCTGACACTGGCAATGGTTCTACATGTTGGCTCCGAGATTGGTGACTATATGGAAATTGATTTCGACGGTGTTGGTGCCTCTCTTGCGAACTATGTTCGGGTCCGTCTCTGCTGGAATATCGAGGAGCCACTCAAGACCCGCCGAGTTTTTCAATTTGGTGATGAGATTGTAACTCTGCATCTCCATTTTGAAAAGGTCCGCAATTTTTGTGGAGAGTGCGGACTGCTCTCTCATGATTCCTCTGAGTGCATAGGCAACCATGAGCCGCCTCCAGCCCCTAGCGATGATGATGATGACCACGGTGATAACCCTGATCATTTCTCGCAGAATCCTCCGACTGCAGATACTGCTACGGATCCCTTGGAGGATCCACCGCAACCTACAGAACCTGCAGCCCCTGCTGCTTCTACTTCAAAGAAGCGTAAGACATATTCTTCTGTGGATGCCATGCCTTCTGCTTACTGGGATCTCCGACATGTCCTGCAGTCAGAGGATCTCCATGAAAGCTTCCTGAAACGAAGGCGTACGCATGCTGAAGCTAGAGAGGTTCGCAGTTGGTTTACTCCGGGAGCAAGCACTTCTCAAGCACAAACTGAAGGTATGGATCAACAACAACACCCAAACAGTGATGGTACGGTGGGCCATAAGCCACCGGAGGAAGCATGAATACATTGTTTTGGAACTGTCGGGGTTTGAAAGGGTCCCCGATAGTTCGACGCCTCAAGGAGATGAAGAAGACATTCTCTCCGGACATACTCTTTCTCATTGAGACTAAGAATCCCAATGATGGTGTTAGAGATGTAGCTGCTCAAGTTGGTTATGTTAATGTAAAATGTGTATCTGCTGTTAGAGGGGGTGGGGGTTTGGCTTTGATGTGGGATTCCTCTGTCTCTGTTTCGTTTGTTTCAGTTTCTGATCGTATGTTGGATTGTTGTATTAATAAAGATGGTAATTTCTTTTACTTCTCCTTTGTTTATGGCAACCCAAATCGGAAACTGAGACACATCTTATGGGAACAAATCCAAAGAAGATCAATTCAAAGACAAGGGCCTTGAATACTCTGTGGTGATTTTAATGAAATTCTCAATGCATCAGAGAAGATTGGTGGTAGAATTCGAGAAGCATGGAGTTTTGTTGATTTTAAAACTATGGTTGATGTTTGCGATGTTGAAGACTTAGTCGCTACCGAAAACAGGTTTTCATGGGTCGGGAAGAGACGTAACTTTACTGTTCAATGTTGTTTGGACCGGGTCATGGCCAATAAGGAATGGCGAGCACTGTACCCGTTTTCAGAGGTTGAATTTCTTGATCTTGTCGAGTCTGACCATAAGCCTGTGGTTATAAAGATGAAGAACAAGATCGATTGTGGCCAAAGAATGTTCAGGTTTGATTCACGGCTCTGTCACGAACCAGATTTTAAACATAATGTCCTCAAAGGATGGACACGTCAGGCTACAGGGTGTATTGGTTCACGTATACGTGATTGCCGTGCTCAACTATCTCACTGGAAAAAGAAGAAGTACATGAACTCCAATCATCGCATCAGAGAGCTTCGTCGGCAGATTGATTACCTTACCCGCCAGCCACATTCATCATTGGCAAAGGTTAAAACACTCAAGGCCGAGCTCGTTAATGCCTATCGGGCGGAGGAGATCTTTTGGTTTCAGAAAAGCCGGTCCAAATGGCTTACATATGGCGACCGTAACACCCGGTTTTTCCATGCTATAACTCAGAACCACCGGGCAAAGAATCGTCTAACTGTTATACATGATGATGCGGGACAAGCTTACACAGGGAACGAAGAGATAACACAAGAGGCTCAACGATACTTCAACCAATTATTCTGTATAACATCTCCTCCGCAAGCGGATGATTTATTTCAATGTGTCCCAAGAGTGGTGACAGATGACATGAACCAGGTTCTTACAAAGGATATTACGTTACAAGAGGTTCATGCTGCCTTGATGTCTATCGGATCCTTCAAGGCACCCGACTCTGATGGTTTCATGGCGGGTTTCTATAAGGAATGTTGGGATATAATTGGTCCAGACATATTCAAGGAAGTGCGGACCTTCTTTGTCTCTGGTACGTTGGACCCTGCTTTAAATCATACTAATATATGTCTTATTCCAAAAACCAATAAACCGCACACTATGAAAGATTTTAGACTTATAAGTCTATGTACGGTCATCTACAAAGTGGTCTCTAAAATCCTTGTTAATCGGCTTAAGACTGTGCTCCCAGAGCTAGTTCATGATAGTCAGGCTGCCTTTATACCGGGACGTTACATTACAGATAATGTAATCATTGCTCATGAGGTTTTCCATGCGCTTAAGTCTCGCTCACCTTTTAAAACCAATTTTATGGTGGTGAAGACGGATATTAGCAAAGCTTATGACCGACTGGAGTGGAATTTTTTGGAGAGAGTTTTGCGAAAGAAATGGTTTAGTGAACGCTGGATTTCTTGGATTATGACGTTGTTCGTAGTGTATCCTTTTCGGTTCTCATCAATGGGAGCCCGTATGGGCATTTTCAGCCGGAACGGGGTATCCGGCAAGGTGACCCATTATCTCCATATCTATTTATTCTGTGTTCGGATGTGTTGAGCTGCCTTCTCCAGCAAGCCTCACAGCAGGGACTACTCCAGGGGATCCGGTTAAGCCGCCATGGACCGGAACTCACCCATCTTATGTTCGTCGATGACTCTTTGTTCTTTGTTAAAGCAGATAGCGGGAACAGTCACACTCTCTCAACGATATTTCGCCAGTATGCTGAGCTATCTGGTCAAGTCATTAGCCTGAAGAAGTCGATTATTACCTTTGGTACTAAAGTCTATGATCATACGCGACGGTTCATTCAACAAATACTTCGCATCCCTAACATCGGTGGCGGAGGTAAGTACCTAGGTCTGCCAGAACAATTTGCCCGGAAGAAGATCGAAATGTTTCAGTATATCAAGGATAAAGTGGCGTCTCGAATACATGGTTGGCAGAATCGGTTCCTTTCAGTCGCTGGGAAAGAAACTCTGATTAAGAGTGTGGCACTGGCAATGCCTATCTACTCCATGAACTGCTTCAAGCTACCCGTCGAGCTTTGCGATGAGATCAATATTCTATTGAGTAAATTTTGGTGGGGTTCCACAGCGGAGAAGCGTAAGATGGCTTGGATGTCTTGGTCTAAACTTACGTCATCTAAACGTAATGGCGGACTGGGTTTCCGTGATCTTCATGGTTTTAACTAGGCGCTATTGGCCAACCAAGCATGGAAAATAATGCAACGTCCCAACAGCTTGGTTTTCAGAGTGCTAAAACAAAGATACTTCAAGAATGGATCGCTTTTAAATGCACAACTACGGCAGGGTGCGTCGTATGGATGGCAATCCTTGCTCTTTGGCTGTCATTTATTGCGCTATGGGACCTGCACCCGTATTGGCAATGGTACACATACACAGATCGGAGCCGACTGTTGGCTCCCCACGAGGCCGCCCCGGCCTGCCTTCCTCCTTCCGCACGTTGATCCAAGCCTTACGGTGGATGTTCTACTTAATCACCATACTAAGAATTGGGATGAAGCGGCATTGGGATGTTATATTGAGCCCCAGGAACATGCTTTGATCCGAAAGATCTATATTTCTCCGAAACAGCCACCTGACTCTTACTTCTGGAACTATACCAATGATGGGCAATACACAGTCAAATCGGGTTACATGCTTTGGAAGTCTTGCTATGACATACCGAGAGAGAATCAGCCGCCTTTAGTCTCTCATCCGGAAGTGTGCCGGGTATTGTGGGGCTTGGATATCCCGGCCAAGCTTAGACATTTTCTTTGGAAGCTTTGCTCCCATATCTTACCTACAACAGCAAACCTACGTCGTAGACACATCTCGGTGGACCCGAACTGCATCCGTTATTCCGACACCAGTGAAACTGGTGAACATCTATTCTTTACCTGTCCATTTTCGATCTCTGTGTGGCGTATCATCGGTTTGGATCTATCTACTCGAACCGGCGATACCATGCTGTCAACTCTTCTCGGTGAACAAAACCCTCAAAAGTTGATAGTTTATCATGTTCTATGGCAGCTTTGGAAGGCACGCAATGATCTGCTTTTTAATCGCACCCTACAATCATGCACCGCAGTAGCTATGAAGGCCCTTAATGATTTTTTTGAATGGGGATCACGAACTGGGAACACATCTCCGCCTTCCCTCAGGACGTGTTCTGGCGTTGCAGGCAAGAGAGATCGTTGGATTCCACCAAAACCTGGTTGGGTTAAATGCAATTACGACGCCTCGCATAGAGTCGGAGATACATTTTCAACCTTAGGCTGGATCATACGCGATGTGAATGGCATTGTGCTTCACTTTGGAATGGGGAAGTACCAAGGTCGTTACTCGGTCGAAGAAGCGGAGTACACGGCACTACTATAGGCAATCCAGTCAACTTGGGGACTCGGCTATCAAAAGGTGGACTTTAATGGTGATAACATTCGAGTCTACAACAATCTCATGACTGAGCAGCATAACCTAGTTCTGACACATTACACGACTATGGTTAAGGATTGGTCATGCCTCTTTGATGAGCTGCACTTCTCATTTGCTCCCAGAATGGCTAACACATGTGCTGATACATTAACCAAACAAGCTATACAGGACCCTCTGCCTTGGTCTTTGTTTTCTTATTGTCCAGACTTTTTAATAGCTTGTGTAACGAATGATATTATGTCTAATAAATAAAAGAACATTTGTAGTAAAAAAAAAGGGTGCCGTTTCGGTTTTCAGTCTTTTTTGTTAGTTTTTTCA
Source organism: Anastatica hierochuntica (assembly GCA_900406275.1). NCBI lineage: Eukaryota > Viridiplantae > Streptophyta > Magnoliopsida > Brassicales > Brassicaceae > Anastatica > Anastatica hierochuntica. The sequence continues at coordinate 3,586 of OVAN01001303.1, read as the reverse complement.
TGTTCATTGGTTTTATAAAAATGAAACTATAATGGTATTGGACATGGAAGAGAGTTATCGTCTAAGGGACTGATCAAATCCATTAGTGATGAGAAGAAGACTAAAATATGAACTGAAAAGTGGGTTTTTGATAAAATTTCCCTTTAGACCAATGAATCTACAAAGTTTCATCGACTTGGAGTTAGATGTGTCATTTTTGATAGGAGAAAATGGTAAATGAAGGTTGGAACGATTATGTGAATTGTTATTTGTTACGGATGCGTGCGGATACTATAGTTGTGACGGGTTAAACAGAGGACCGACACATTACGAAAAATGGAATCTATACGGTCAAGAGTGGTCACTGGTCGTTGATAAATGATCCTGTAACCATTTCTTTCGAGTTCAAACTCTCAGGACATTATCAACGTCAATAAACGGATATTGAAATTGAATACATAACCTAAGATAAAAAAAAATTTCTTGTGGCGTGCTATGTCAGGGGCTCTTTCAGTAGCTGAACGATTGTGAACCAAAGATATCATGATAGATAGTAGGTGTAAGATCTATCAATAACAGGAGGAAAGCATCAATTACATTCTCTTTTCATTTAATCTGTCACAACAAGTTCTGAAAGTCGCATGTATTATCAGACCTGCTATGGGTTTTCTGGTTTGACTACTGAGAACATGAATTTTCCATTTGCTCTCATGGATGGCATGATTATTCCAAAGGTTGTACGATCCCGTTTCCTTTGGGTTTTATAGAATGTATGGAAAAATCGAAACTCGATTTTGTATGCAGACAAGCAAAACTCCATTAAGAGCTTGGTTCTAAGAGTTAAAGATGATGCTAACGAATGGTTTACTATCAACAAGAATGTACAAGTGATTCATCAAGGTAAACAAACATTGTTGGGGCAAAGGGAAAGATTGCGACATCCACCAATGGCTCAGTGAAATGTAATGTGCACACTAATCGGCGAAATGCATCATCACATTATGGTGGTGCGTGGCTGGCAAGGGACGAGGCAGGAAGAACGCTCATGTACGCCAGAGAAGCTTTTACTTCTTCAACGAACAAGTTTTTTGCTGAATCAAGATACATTATTTGGTTTCTTAAGAGTTTAAGGGATTTGCATTTAACAGATGTTATAACCGCATCGGATTACAAAGGAGCGCTTGAAGCAATTAACAAACCATGAGACTTGCAAAGATACTGAGTAAATGTTGAGCATATCATATCAATTACATAAGGGTTTTCTTGCTGTAAGTTTGATTTATAAGACCAAAAGGCTAATATGATCCACATTGACATGAGTATTTTACGCGAAGGGAGATTCAACTTGTATCTATCTATATGTGGTTCGACGTGGCTCTATAACCGTCTTAGACAAGAAGAATTAATTTAGCATCCTCTGGGCCTTCACTTAGGTATATGGATGTCTTGTTTTATTTTCGTTACTTGTTGATCAAGTTTTGTGTTTGTACGTCTTGTGGTTTTCTCTATAAAAACTATTTACTTAGAGAAAAAAACCGAAACAATACAAAACTATCTAATAACATATTTGGTATTTTGGCGATTAAAATCCTCTATGACTATGAACGCTTGCAAAAAGAGATATTATTGTTTGTCAACGGTTAACTCATGATAGAAAAATGTCCCTTCTTGGTTCAAAAGCAGCAAGGTACATTTTCTCAAGGGAATCAAAGAAGTAGAGCTAACATTTATGGTATTTTGAACTTGATTCCTACAAAGGATCCACTTTTTGGTGTTCTCTCTGAGAAGTAGGTGGGTGTAAATTGTGCAACGAGTAGACCTGGCATAACTCTAAAGATTTTAGCTTAGATGTGATAGTATTTGCTAAGGGTTGAAGGTATTGAACATGCAGTCAGAGAAAAAAGGGTGAAGTCTTCCATTCAAAACTTTGAAAATAATCTTACTGGATAGAAATTGTTGTTAAGATTATAGTCTCCTCCAATTATCTCGAGGAACTTAGATAAACGTAAAGGAATTGTTTTAATTTCGAAGATAAAAAAAAGTCAATATTCGGCAATGTCATTCCAAAAGATTGAACAAAATTTAATGACTGCAACCATTCAAGTGAGAAGGAAAATATCTAGAGAACCTCTTTTATCCACAACTCAATCTGCAGAAGTGGCTTCTAACTTTCACCTTTACCTCCATGGTATTGATAATAGCTCTATGGGATATAAAATTGGCTCCTCTAGAGCTAGTTCTTCCGATGTTATTCAGAAACATAAGTATCAAAGGAAGAGATCAAAACGAAAGAGAAGAATTTGGAAGACAAAAGATGACAACAAAAATCAGATGGAGATGAGCAAACTTTTGGGAACAGAGGAAAGTTTTTTGGAAAAGAGAAAATGGATGGAAGAGTATGAAATTCAATATTAAAGCTTTAAGAGGAAATCTGGAAAGGTGATCCCTCTTGTGGGATTGCCTAAATCTAAATGAGTCTTATGAGCTGGAATTGTTAAGGCATTAGGCATTCTAATAACTTGGCAATTCACATGCTCAAGGAATTACGTCAAAGGTACTTCCATGAGTTTTTTTTATGGAGACTAAAAGTAGAAGAGATACTATAGTTGATCTCAAAGTTTTGCTAGGTTATGAGAATGTATATACAGTAGAACCATATGTCTAAATGGAGATTTAGCTCTTATGTGGAAAAAGAATATAGAAGTGGAGTTCCTTTTTGTAAGTAAGAATATTATGGATTGTAAAGTTAAGCTTGGATCTGAAATATTTTTTGTTTTTTGTGTATATAATGGTCCAATTCAAAGTAAGAGTTTCCGGTTTGGAATCTTGTATCATTAATATTCAATTTTTTTCTCTCTTTCTTTCATCCTTCCATTTATCGGCATACTTTTTGATTCTCTTTCATAACTTAATAATCATATCATAACTTTGATATCATGGAGTATTTAATTTGTTATTTAAATATGTTATACACAATGCCATTGCATTTAATTATGTTATTTAATTTGTTATAATTTTATATTATTGTTATTTCAAAATATACATATAGTTATATTTAAAAAATAAGATATTTAGTTAAAAACGGAAATCATCAATTTTCACCAAAAAAGTTAAATTTTTTTTTAAAAAATTTAAAATAAAACCATAAATTTTTTTTAAATAATTATATTACAATATTAATATTTTCTAAATAATATTGCTATTAAAATACAAAAAATCATAAAGTGAAAATTTAAAATAACTTAAAAATTTTATAAAAGTAATTTATATAAACTATAAAAATTTAAATTTAGTCATTTGATGTTTTCAAAAAAAAAAATACCCCAACGGGTTTGTTGTACGATATTTCAGGTATCGAGTATTATCCGAACTGAATCCGTACGATATCCAAAAAAACCATACGAGTATAAAATCAATTTATATAAAGTATAAAAATTTAAGTTTAGCCAATTGATGTTAAACAAAATATTCTAACGGGTTTTGTTTCACGGTATTTGGGTATCGAGTATAATACAATCATGTCTCTCTTGAAATTGATCTGTGTTTTTGCTTTATCCATGAGTGAGTAGTTTAATCGTTGGGTTTAGGGTTCTCACAAAGGGGATTC
>OVAN01001302.1:0-42540 GCA_900406275.1 Anastatica hierochuntica | reverse complement strand
TGCCCGGCATTGTCACCTCCATGAACTCCTGGAAGAGTGGGGTTGGTTGACTCATCGGCTCCGTCGTTTCCCTNAGTAATGTCACCGTAACTTACGTGATCGGTTGATGTAGCAAGGCGGAAGCAATCCCCCCTCCTTCTAGCGCCNTATCACACCAAGACTCTCAAGTAGTGGCTCCCTTCAGATCATGGCTGATGGATCTAGAATCCACACAGAATGTAGGGTATACGATTTGTGACGAGTTGTGGGAAAGAGCTATGTTTTTATTGATTTTGAATAGTACGTTTACAATGGTTACAAGCTAAATCTCTCGAGAAGAACCGGTTTCTTTCTTCAAGCTCCTCCTTCTTCTTTTATACTCTTTCAGCTCTCGTAACTCCCGCATTATTGCGCATTTATTCCTCTTTTTAATGCTGATTCTTCCGTTTCGATTCCTCTTAGCTTTGAACTTCATGGGCTTTTCCCTTTTCTCTTTTGATTTGGGCCGGATATTTCCAGGTGGGCCTTGACGGCCCGCCTGCACATTAGTTCTCTAATCGATTCTCGGGTCGGTTAACTCCTAACCGGATCCGGGTGTTAACCACCTCCTCCAAGTAGTAACCTTTCTTCGTCTATCATCATGGAATCATTCATCTCTGATGGACGCTAAGTAAGGATCTTTCTATTTTAAAAAAGTTGAGATTGTAGAATGAAATAAAGTTGTTTCTTTGTTTCTTTTAATAGTATCAATTAAATCTACTCAATACTATAAGATACATGAATTAATCTACTTTCTATTGAGATTTAATTCTACTTGTGTGATTAATTATATAAGGAAAGAATTAAATCTTAATAATATTTGTTGGAAGAGTTATTCAAACAAGAGATATAAGAAGAAAGTCATAATGGCNTTGAGAGCAAAGAAGAGAATCATTCTATTTGGAGTAAGGAAGATCACATGTATGCTTAGGAGTTCAACAACAAAGAGTTGTCACTTTCATCACCTTCTAGCCGTTGGTAGCATTCCAAGGAAACTCCTCTCTCCTAATTAATATTTGTACTAGGAAGTTTGAATATAGCTTAGTACTTTATTATTTTTATTTCTACTAGTAGCTCTATTTAAGAACTACTCATTGTAACATTTAGAATTATCATGGAATGAATAAACTTCTTCCTTGTTCTTAATCTTCAAATTCCCCTCTCTCTCTCTCTCTTTCTCAATCTCATAATCTCACTAATCTAACACTTCCTGCCATGAACTAGAACAATGTCGGTCCGAGATGATTGATCCAAAAAAAGCTCGAAGGAATTCATATTAGCAAAGTATAGTGGTGGATAATTAAAGGTGGACAAAATAACGAGAACGACAATTTGAATGAATTAACCCCGAAAAATGGTACCTAAATGAACTTAAAATGACATACACTCGAACGGGTTAGTGTTTTTGGATTTTAAGTATATCTGAATTGAACCCAAATCCGATTCCAAACCATCCAACAAATCAGAAAAAACGAGTCGAACCTGACTTGCCCCGAACAAAGATCCAAAGATACTCGAATCTCAATTAATATTTAAAATGAATATTGAAGTATACATAGGTAACTTAAATATTAAATTTGATTACACGCAATTGTAAAATTTAATACTTAACACATGAATATGAATTACTGACACCTACCATAATTTTATGAGTTATAATTTTGTAACTTATCAAAGTTCATTTTAAATGCATTCAACTTTATGAAATAATAAAAAAAAAACTTGATTAACTCTAAAAAAGCATAAATAACTAGAATAACATCACAAAAGATTAGAGTTATTTGAGTTTTTTTAATACCCATAGTACCCTTCTAACAACTTGTTTAAAAAAACAATATTACTAGAATGTCATTAATGAAATTCGCTAGAAAGTGCAAAAAATCTGGGAAATAAATCTGTAGTGACTTTAGCTTCTCCAAAATTTATAAATCTGTATACAAATTTGTTTTTTGGAACCTCAGATTTTTTTTTCCCGAACTACAGATTTATATACATACATGAAGCCACAAATTTATTAATCTATCACATATTTGTTTTTTCACAAATTTTTCATTATTGATGCTACAGAGTTTTAAGTGTGTCACAGATTTTTGTTTTGAAAAATCGTTGCAGATTTATTCTACTTTACTACAGACTTTTTGTTTTCTACAGATTTTTTGTGCAATTACTGCAAATTTTTTAAAACACCACATATTTTCTGTAACAGATTTTTTTTTCGATCGAAAAAATATGAAAACACGACCCTACAAATTTTGTATTGTCTTAAAAAATCTATAATTTGTTTACAGACTTTTTTGAAAAACTTAATTACTATATTAACGTCAAGTGACTCCAAATTTATTTTATATTGCTACAGAGTTTTGGAGAGCCACAAATTTATATGCTTTGACTACAAAGTTTCTTTTATCATGATGCCACAAATTTTTCTCTGACTAGAATAACACAATTTTTTTGTCACTACATATTTATTTTATAAATTTGTTTACTGTTTTTGATTTTTTTATATTTTATTTTCATTGCTACAGATTTTTATAATAAATTACTGAATTACACAACAGTTAAAATAAATTTGTAACAACATCAAATAAAAATTTATTTATTAATTTTAATATTTTATGTTTTATCATATTTTATATTTATAATTCTTTTAAAGTGATATTTAAATTTATTAATATTTTCATTAAAAATCTATGTTTACTTTTTATGATTTATTTAAATTAAAAAATATATAAAAGTTTGTTTTTTTAGTCACTTTAAAAATTTAGCAATAATTTTATTTGATTTTAACTAGTTCTTTATTAATTTGAGAATTTTTTTTAAAATTTTCATAAAATTTTAATACTTTTATTAATGTTTCTTATTTTTAATAATCATAATATGTCTTATTGTTTTCAGACTATTTTAACTATTTATTATATGATTTTTTTGTTTACTAGAAAATTTTTAGTTTTAATTTTTATCATTCGTTTTTATTAGTTTTAAATAAAATTTGATTATTAAGTAAATTTTTTTTTTGATTTCAAATAAAGAATTTTAATTTAAATTTTATAAAATTGAATTTTTAATTTAGAATTTTTACTTTAATGTACTTAATTTAATTTTTTTTAATTAATTATAAAAATTTTCATTATATTATAATTTTTTTTGTTTTTATTTTTAGTTTTCTTTTTTATTAGTTTGAAACAAATTTTAATTTAAATATAGAAATTTTATTTTAATTCATAATTTTTGAATGTTCATTATATAATTTTTTATTTTAAATTTATTTTTATAAATTAAATTATATAGTTTTTATTTTCTTACTAATTTTTAGTTTTTAGTTTATAATTTTTTATTTATTCATTTCAGGTTTTTAAATTTTGGTTTTTTATTTAAAATATTTCAGTTGTTTTTTTTTCTTAATTTTTCGTTTTTTTCAATTAGTATGAAAAATAAAACGTGAAGGGTTTAATGGTAAATTGTCTTATAGTTAGTTTAGTAAAGCATTGTTATTCTAGTAATTTTTAAGTTTTTTAGAGTTACTCTAGGTAATTTTCTCAATAATATATATATCAAGTTTTAGTTTTGGATTTTTGAACTTTTTAGATAATTTGAATTTTGAGTTTTTTAGGTAACCCGAAACATGTATCTGAAACCAAACCGAATCAGCAAAAATCTAAACTAAACATGAATCTAACCGACTTTTTATGTTGAAATACTTGAATGAGACTTATGTTTCTGTCTCCAAAAACCAAAATCTGAATAAACTAGTGAATAACGCTATAAAACTAGGTCTGAACATTTTGAGTTAGGTAATCCAATCGGTGTCATACTCGACCCGAATTAACGGGTAAGGATAATACGAATTACCCGTTTGGAACGATAATTTTTGTTTAAAAAATATGAATCATATAAGGTCGGGTAAGGATAATTACATAGGTATCCATATTAACCATTTGTATAATTAAAAATTAAAAATTTACTTATAAATTTAGTAATATTAATAATATTTCTATTAGTTAGGTTAACATTTTAAAGAATAAAAAACTGACATAGAAATTATTGAATATTATTTTTTGTGTAGTACAACTTTAACTTTCAATTTAGTAAGTGTTTTAATAATTGTTCGACTATAATTACTGGATTTTTCGTATGCGGTACGAGTTAATAAATTAAACATGCATTAATTTTAGCTATCTGAATCGACCTCTATCCGACTTTAATTTTTTATTACCCGATCCTTATTATTTTAAGTATGTTTCACGTAATGATTTTAGATACCATATTAACGTATCCGATCTTTATCCGCTATTATCCGATCCACAGGGCCAACCCAGAGATTTGATGGGCTATAAACTTATATAATTTTGGAGACCAAATTTTATATATAATTGTTTTTGTTCCGTTTGAAGGAGTTGATGTGTGCATATTAATCTAAAAAATTTTGGGAAATGTTTCGTAAGCATTACCCGGCCATCATTCACACCCCTAATAAAAACAATAAAATGTAATTAACCCAAGAAATGAAAGCCAGAGTCTTCATCATCATCTTTCTTCGCTTCCGGCGTCTTATGATTTTACATTCTCAGTCGCCGTAAGTACGAATCGGCGGTAACCGGACTTACTTTATCGAGCCGGAATAAGCTTTTTGTAAGTCTCTAAGCATTTCTTTCTTTTGTATAAAACAGTCTTTGCTTAATCAAGAGTCAATAAAGTAATCGAGTAAAATAAAGACATATTCATGGCTGGAGAAACTCCTTGGAGGCTATGTTGGGGGGACATGAAGTTTATAATTTCAGAAAGTAGATTCTTTTGACCTTTTGTAGTAGGGTAGAATATAGTATTAGCCATATAAAGACTTTCAAATACAACTCCATAAAGGATTTGATCTTTCCATGTCTTATTGATCAAATTCTCTGCGTTGACTTCGACCCGTTTAGATATTATTTCTTTGCTGCAATTCTCTGATTTTCCAAGGTTCAATGATGATGGTGTTGTTGTTGTTTTTGCTGCTCTTGTTCTTCCCTAATAAGGCCTTATGTCAGGGAACAAACCCAAACGATGGAGAGTTCATCTTCAGTGAAAATCTGTTTACCAGTGGTTCAGCAAATCTATACAACAATGGCTTGCTCACACTTACGAATTCTACACCGCAAACAACTGGTCAAGTTTTCCATAACCGCCCACTTCGGTTCAAGGACTCTGTTAATGGTACAGTTTATTCTTTCTCTACCACCTTCGTTTTCGCTATTGAGTTTCATAATGGAACTTTGGGAGGATATGGACTTGCCTTTGTTATTTGTCCTACGAGAGGTTTGCCTCTTATTTTTCCTCGCAATTATCTTGGACTTTTCAATATGAGCAACATGAGAGATCCTGAGAATCATATAGTAGCTATTGAGCTCGATACCACCTTTGATCATCACTTGGGGGATATAGATGCCAACCATGTAGGTATTGACATTAATAGCTTAGTTTCAGATAAAGCTGCTCCAGCTAGTTATTTCAAAGATGATGGTACTTTCAGAAACCTCTCTCTTGCCAGTGGAGATCCTATGCAAATGTGGATTGAGTATGATAGCAAACAGAAGCGGCTTAATGTCACGCTTCATCCTATTCGTGTCCCTAAGCCAAAGACTCCACTCCTTTCTCTTCAAAAGGATCTTTCTCCTTATTTGCTGGAATATATGTATGTTGGTTTCACCTCAGCCACGGGTATCTTAACCGCATCTCATTATATACTGGGTTGGACGTTCAAGATGAACGGGACAGCTCCAGATATCGACCCTTCTCGCCTTCCAGAGATTCCCTGTCGTGGTCAGCCACGGATGCAGAGTCTCAAGGGTGTTTGGATTGTCTGTTTGACTTTATCAGGCATCGCCATACTCATTGCCTTTAGTCTCGGTTTATGGTTTTTCTTGAAGCGGAATAAGTTGTTAGAAGTTCTTGAAGACTGGGAGGTGCAGTTTGGGCCTTACAGGTTTGCTTACAAAGATCTACACACCGCTACAAAGAGTTTCAAGGATACAGAGCTTCTTGGTAGAGGAGGGTTTGGGAAAGTCTATAAGGGTACATTACCAGTGTCCAACATAGAGATTGCAGTGAAGAGGGTTTCTCATGATTCAAGACAGGGGATGCGCGAGTTTATTGCTGAGATTGCAACCATTGGACGTCTAAGACACCCCAACTTAGTTCGACTCCAAGGCTACTGTAGGCACAAAGGTGAACTCTACTTGGTGTATGATTGTATGCCCAAAGGCAGTCTTGATAAGTTCCTCTACCACCAACCCACGAGTAGTCTTGACTGGTCACAAAGATTCAAGATCATCAAAGACGTAGCTTCTGGACTATGCTATTTGCATGAACAATGGGTGCAAGTGATAATCCATAGAGACATCAAGCCAGCAAACATCCTTCTTGACGGAAGCATGAATGCCAAACTTGGAGATTTTGGTCTTGCAAAACTCTGCGATGACGGAGTTGATCCACAAACCTCTCATGTGGCAGGTACCTTCTTGTACTTTTCTTATTTGTCTTGAAGAGTTAGCCTTAAAGAAATCTTTCATACAAAATGTTTGTTACTTCAAAGGTACACTTGGGTATATTTCACCTGAGCTCGCAAGAACGGGAAAAGCAAGTACAAGCTCAGATGTATTCGCGTTCGGAGTGGTAATGCTAGAGATTACTTGCGGGCGAAAGCCCATATTGCCACGAGCATCGCCAAGTGAGATGATTCTGACAGATTGGGTGCTAGAGTGTTGGGAGAATGGAGATGTGTTGCAGGCTCTTGATCAAAGGATTGCGCACGAGTACCTTGAGGATCAAGTGTCACTAGTTTTGAAGCTTGGCTTACTTTGTTCGCATCCAGTAGCAGCCACCAGGCCGAGCATGTCGAGTGTCATTCAATTTTTGGACAATGTGACGCAACTTCCTCATAACTTACTTGACATAGTGAAATCTCAAGAAATCATTGGAAGTAGTGAAACCTCAGGTGAAGCAGCTGATTCTCCCAAGTCCAGTTCAATCGCTTCCTTGACGTTTAGTGAATCATTTGCCTCTCACGGGCGGTAAAAACTAAATCCACATTGTAACTTGAAATCATCGTCAGGTTCCAGAACTTAAGACTGTATTGGGAAAGAAACTAAAAAAGTAAACAATGTTTTCACTGTTACTTTTGCTGAGAAATTAACTTGCGGTGCATGCCTCTTGATCATTTCTGTGATGATTAGTGTTGGTTAATTGTCATAAGTTTGTAAGCCTGCAAACAAGAATGAAATTGTAGAAGCAGATTCAGCCACAAATATATAAGTTTAGTCAAAGAGTTGATTCAATTCAGCAACACTAACAGAGCCGCTCGATTCTCTGAGCTTTGGTAAGTCTGTCTTTTACAAACGCACATTGATTAATCTTTTGGACAAAAAATCAATAAAGTAATCAAGAAAGGAAGAACGTTTTTAAGATTGTCCACATCTCTATGTTGTAAGGATGATCCAATAGAATATTGGGGAAGTATGACTTTGAATTTTGAGGAACCGAAACAGAGAATTGACTATATAATTCACTCCCTATCACTTCTGCTTCCATGTTAATTAAATACTGCTTAAAGGGATTTGATCCTTCTTGAACTCTTTTTATTGACCAATTCTCCCTAAGTTTCTTCTTTCTTGGCAGGAACATTTGGTTGTATAACCAAAATCAATCGTGTTTTGCAAATATGATGCTGTTGATTTTACTGCTGCACTTGTTCCTCAAGAACGAGCAATGTCAAGGTTCAGACCCAACTGGTGGAGAGTTCAACTACACTGGAGTTCTATATGCTGCGGGATCATCCAATCTAAACAACAATGGCCTGTTCAGACTTACAAATTCTACGACACAAACAAACGGCCAAATCTTCTACAATTTTCCAGTTCGATTCAAGGAGTCAGTAAATGGTAACGTATACTCCTTTTCCACCACCTTTGTTTTTGCTATAGTCTCAGATCACGGATATGCTAGCGGCCATGGACTGACTTTTGTCATTTGTCCTACGAGAGGTTTGTCCAACGTTGATCCCACCCAATATCTAGGACTTTTCAACATTAGCAACATGGGAGATCCCAAAAATCATATAGTAGCTGTCGAGCTTGATACCGTCCAAAGCGCCGAGTTCGATGACATGAATAGTAACCATGTTGGTATTGACATAAATAGTTTAATCTCAGAAAAAGCTGCTTCAGCAGGTTATTTCAAAGATGATGGTACCTTCATAACCCTCTCTCTAACTAGTGGAGATCCTATGCAAGTGTGGATTGAGTATGACAACAAACATAAGCAGCTAAATGTCACTCTTCATCCTCTTCGTGTCACTAAGCCAAAGATTCCACTCCTTTCTCTTCAAAAGGATCTTTCTCCTTATTTGCTTGAATATATGTATGTTGGTTTCACCTCTGCCACGGGCTCCCTAACTGCATCTCATTATGTACTGGGTTGGACATTCAAGATGAATGGGACAGCTCCAGATATAGACCCTTCTCGCCTTCCAAAGATTCCCCGTTTTCGTCGGCCATGGATCCAGAGTTTCATGGGCGTTTTGACAGCCAGTTTGACTTTATCAGGCATCACTATACTCATTGTCCTTAGTCTCGGCTTATGGTTTTTCTTGAAACGGAAGAAGTTATTAGAAGTTCTTGAAGATTGGGAGGTGCAGTTCGGTCCTCATAGATTCGCTTACAAAGATCTACACAATGCCACAAAGGGTTTCAAGGATACTGAGCTTCTCGGTAAAGGAGGGTTTGGGAAAGTCTACAAAGGTGCATTACCAGTGTCTAATATAGAGATTGCGGTGAAGAGGGTTTCTCATGATTCAAGACAAGGGATGCGCGAGTTTATTGCTGAGATTGCAACCATTGGGCGTCTAAGACACCCCAACTTAGTTCAACTCCAAGGCTACTGTAGGCACAAAGGTGAACTCTACTTGGTGTATGATTGTATGGCTAAAGGCAGCCTTGATAGGTTCCTCTACCACCAAACGCTAGGTAGTCTTGACTGGTCACAAAGATTCAAGATCATCAAAGACGTAGCTTATGGACTTTGCTATTTGCATCAACAATGGGTGCAGGTGATTATTCACAGGGACATCAAGCCAGCAAACATCCTTCTTGACGGATGTATGAATGCCAAACTTGGTGACTTTGGTCTTGCGAAGCTCTGCGATCACGGGATTGATCCTCAGACCTCTCATGTGGCAGGTACCTTCTTGTGTTTTGCTTATTTGTGTTGAATCTCAAAAAAGATCTTTCATACACAATGTTGTTACTTCGAAGGTACCCTTGGGTATATTTCACCTGAGCTCTCAAAAACAGGAAAGGCAAGTACAAGCTCAGATGTATTTGCGTTCGGAGTGGTAATGCTAGAGATTACTTGCGGGAGAAGACCCATATTGTCGCGGGCATCGCCAAGCGAGATGGTACTGACTGATTGGGTGCTAGAGAGTTGGGAGAATGGAGATTTAATGCAGATTCTTGATCATAAGATAGGGCAAGAGTATATTGAGGAGGAAGTGACTAGTTTTGAAACTCGGATTACTCTGCTCACATCCGGTAGCAGACATCAGACCAAACATGTCAAGCGTCATTAAATATTTGGATAATATGGCTCAGCTTCCTCATAACTTACTTGACATGGTGAAATCGCGAGAAATCATTGGAAGTACTGAAACCTCAGGTGAAGCAGCTGATTCTCCTGAGTTCGGTTCCATCGCTCGCTTGACTTTTACTGAATCATTTGCCTCTCATGGACGCTAAAATGATTAAAACCCAGATGGTCAAGTTATCGGAAGTGAAAGTTTTTGCTGATTGTAATAAGTTTGCAAGCATGTAAGAAAGACATAGCAGTAAAACACACTGTAAGAAACTACATTCCCGGGTTAGGTAATAGGTTTGGTTTTGAATAATGTTGTCCTTATTAAGAAAGTAACATCATTCTCACGTTTAATAGTTTATAGACTCTATGCACATTCATGGTATAATAGTATTTGGTGACTTATCTGTAAAAAACTCTTTACCACTTGAGTATTTGATCCTTTTTCTGATGATTGTTGGTGGAGATATTCGCCTTGCGCGTTAGTTACATATCTTGGTACCCTCCAGAGATCAGAAGAAAAACAATTCTCATCTGTTACATCATAGTACTTTAGCCTTTTAGGAGAGGTCCTTGCATGAATTTTGCTTTCTGATCAAGACTTTGCCTCTGAGTTTTGGCATTGGTTACATCCGCCTGATTAGACAGCAAAGCTTAGTGATTATACAGACAGTATATAAGCCGTCATAAAATGCAGTGCACAAGGTTGGCTTAGAACGGAAAAAGCCTTTATAAGTGATACCTTTGGTTTCTTCGCCTGTAAGCGTATCCTCTCTACAGCGCTTGTTCGAGGCTTGGACAGCTGAATTTAGAATCAGTGATTAGTAAAACCGCTCATTCTTAAACCATCACATTTACAATCTCATAGGAAAAAGGTAAATACAGTTTGGACATGTTACCTCCTGTTTCTCTGCTGCCCTGTTGTCTTTTGGTGCAAAAGATGAAGAACGGTGAGTGTTAGAACCTTTTTCCGCCGTGTCATCTGATTTCGCAAGCCTGTTTCTGAAAATGAACACAACTTTAGGACTCAAACAAGAAATGATGAGGTTTTAGCAAACTCAAGTAGATGGTGATGCTAAGAAAAGAGCATAAAATTCCAGTTATACCTGCCGTTTTCTTTCTGACCAGTAGTAGCTTTCCTCGAAACATTTGTTGCCTTTCCAGGAACCTGGTGTATCAAGGTTTAGTTACTAACCAGCAGAATCTTTAACACTTGGTGAAACACGAAAGGACTATACCTGATTTGGAGCTGTATCTTGCCCATCACCAGAAGGTTTCATTTGGTTGAAACTCTTCTGGAAAGTCTTAAATGCGCGTCTAACAATATCTTTATCTCCCATTTGCTCCATGATCAATGAGTTTCTGGTGGTAGAAAGAAAAGTGGGATCAGAGCCCGGATGAGCTATATTGAGAGAAATGTGTAATGTCTTTGGAGCTGTTTGTCTATTTATCGGTAAATGCAAGACATTTTCCTTCTTTACTGAAGAGCGAGATGTAGACATCGAACTGATTGTTGAAGTTGGCTTGGACATTCTTGGAGTAGACAACCCCGGGGTGTTTGAGACAGGAGATGCTGCTTTATTTGTTGCTTTTACCATGTCCTTCCCCTTGCTTGGTTGAGTTTTCCTACTCGGTACAACCTTGCTCGCTGCCGGTTTCTTGTTCACCTTGTTAGGCTGGCAGACATAAACACAGTCATTTGAAGGAAATATGAGATATCAAGGAAGCTGATGGTATTTACCTTGGGAGAGTCTCTTGTATGTTTTGTTTGAACATTTTTATCCGTTTTCTTGATTAGATTCCGGTTTTTCTCTTTCCTTGTCTCCTTCATTTCGCCAGTATCCTTTGATGAAATATCTTCTTTCATTTCTTCTTTTAGTTCTTCCTCTATACAAACAACCTCTTCTGGTTTCTCTATATGCTCCACTTGGATGATCAATTCTGCTTTTTCCTCCAGGCGAACAATCTCTTCAAGTTTCTCCAACTTCAGGTTATTCGGATTCTCCCCTGCATCACCCGAGCTTTCACATTCCCCAAAATTCATAGTTTCTTCAAGAGCCTGATGGATACATGTCTCATTTACTTCAGTAGCGATGCTGGTCACACGCCTATCTTCTTTTGACGTACTTTCCCCGTTAGTTCCATAGTAGGCAGTAGACTCGATTATCGTCAACTCTCCATTTTCATTGCCTGTATTTCTGTAGTTTTGAACATCTGAACTTAAAGTTTCATTCTTCTCCAATTGTTTCTCCTCTTCCAATATAATCTCGACTTTTCTCTCAGCGATTTTCTTGTAATGTGATTCGAAATAAGCCTTCTTCTGAGCTACTGATCCTGGAGTTGCACATTTCTCCACTTCTTCCAAGTACTTGTTGGGAGAGAAAGACGAAAACTTCTCCCATGAAAGTATATCGCTCTCGAACTTACCAAACGAAATAGACGGTTTTAGATCTTTATTTGATGAAGTTGCGGCCATTATCTGTTTATCCACAACACATAACTAACCATGGCAAATCAAGAACCACACAGATACATAATAACACATCATAGGACACTGATAGTAATGTCAATAAACCTTTCTAGTCACAAATTAGGCATAGAACTATAACAAATACACTAAATTAAGTTGATGTAGACATACCTTAGCTTCACCATTGGCAATACCAACTTCCATATCCCCCATTAGTGCTCATCAGAAAGAATTTTAATCTACACAAAACCAAGAGAACTAGATAACTTTTAAGTTTGAACAAGTCAAGAACAGAGAAGAAACTTGGATTTTGGGCTAAAACAATACCAATTTTAACTTTACATATAAAAATATTCACAATGCAGAAGGATTGTAACAAAGAAAGGAAAAGAAAGAGGAAAAGCATATAAATCTTGGTTTAGTAATTAGTAGCAACTTTTCATTTTCAGCTTTTGTAAAAATTCTTTTACTACAGAATCGAAAACCCATTATGGTGAACAAACTCAGATTCTTGTGAAAAAATAAACCAATAATTGAGAGCCAAACCCTCATCAATGATTGAAGCTAGAAAGTATCATTTCAAAAAAAAAAGAAGAGTATCTAGTAGGAAACTTATATAAGCTTACCTGAAAAGTGAAGATAACCCACAGAATTGTATTTGTTCCAAAAATAATAATGGAAACAAAAAGTTGAAGCACTAGCAACAAAAAAAAAAGTAAAGATTCACAAAATGCCTTTTCAAAGTTGGAGACTTTGTGTAAACTTTAACAAAATTATCAAATTTCAGTCAAAAATCCCAATACATAATTGAGAGAGAGATGAAGAAGATGAAGAAGAAGAAGAAGAAGAGATCAGATCAGACAGAAGGATGTGCAATAAAGACAAGAGACGATGGGACCATTGTCGGGAAATAGTAAAGTAGCAAGTGTGTTTGAACTTTGAAGTGTCGTGAAGTGAAGGATTGTTGGTAAAAGTCAAAGGTATTAATTAGTCTTTAGTTACCTCAAGATTTAACATTCTTTTACTTTGGCAATACTACATTCAAAAAATACCTTTTTTCCCCCACATTCAAAAAATAGCTATGAACTACTACTTGTTATAATATTATTATGATTTTCTAGTATAGATAAATAGAATTAGCGACTAAAAATTTATATCCGTAATTTTAAAACATTGAAAAAATGGAACGGAGGAGAAAAGAGAATATAAAAAGAGATGTGTTTATTATTGATTTTTATGTATGTTACATAATGAACGCTTCAGTCTCTCTATATATATAGATAAAAATTTATTATGTAAATAGTGACAGTGTGACCCACATAAATAAATTATTCAAAGAAAACGATAATGATCAGTGCCGTAGTTGTTTAATTTTGTAATGTCGTAGTTGTTTACTTTTGTAATACTCCTCCTTGGGAATTGGTGTCACCATTATCTCTTGCATTTTATCTTTGTTGCCTTGTTAAAAACCTTTCAGGAAAACCCTGTGGAAAAAACCATGATAAGATAAAAAGAGTACAACATGCAAATTCCTCCTCAAATGGAGCATATTATAGATCTCGTAGTCGGCGCATTCCAATGTTATGGACATGCTTCCCGAATACTCCCGTAGGAAGTGATTTTGTGAAGAGATCTGCAACATTATCACAAGATCGGACATAGATAACTTCAATCTCTTTGCTCTTCTCGAGTTGTTGGATATATGAAAAGAATTTTGGACAAGTATGCTTGGTTCTATCACTTTTGATATATCCTTCTTTCGTTTGGGCCAGCACATGCAACATTATCTTCATATAAAATAGCTGGTTCTATATTTGTGTTGATTCCACTATTTGATCGAATGTGATGACTTATGGATCTTAGTCACGCACATTTTCTACTTACTTCATGGAGTGCGATAATTTCAGCATGATTCGAAGAAGTTTCCACAAGTGTTTGCTTTTGAGAACGCCAAGATAAAGCGGTACTTCCGATCATGAAAACATATCCAGTATGTGATCGAGCCTTATCTGGATCTGATAAGTATCTTGCATATGCAAAACCAATCATTTCAGCTTTAGAATCTTTAGGATATAATAAACCTAAATCAGTGGTCCCTTGCAAATAACGAAAGACATGTTTAATCTCATTCCAATGTTTTCGTGTAGGGGACGAACTGGATCTTGCCAAAAGATTAACTGCAAATGATATATCAGGTCGAGTACAATTTGCAAGGTACATAAAGACTCCGATTGCACTTAAAATATGGTACTTCAGGACAAAGTATTTTCTCATTTTCCTCAGGTGGCCTGAATGAATCATTTTTAACATAAAGTGATTTACCAACCATAGGAGTGCTGAGTGGCGTCGCCTTATCCATGTTAAAGCGTTTTAACACTCTTTTGGTATATGTGGATTAATGCACGAATATACCATTTCTTGGATGCTCAATTTGTAGGCTCAAACAAAACTTTGTCTATCCGAGATCTTTCATCTTAAATTACCTTTTAGATAATCTGATGTCTTTTGTATTTCCTCTTGAGTTCTAATGATGTTAAGATCATCTACATATACCACAATAATTATAAATTCAGATGTAGTTTTCTTGATGAAAACGCATGGGCATATAAGATTATTCACATGTCCTTCTTTTGTTAAATGCTCACTGAGGCGATTATACCACATACGTCCAGATTGTTTTAACCCATATAATGATCTTTGCAATTTTATTGCACATAACTCTTTTGGTTTGGAGCTTAGAGCTACGGGCATTTTAAAGCCATCATGAATTTTCATATATATATGCATCTAATGATTCATACATATATGCTGTAACGATATATATATATATATATATATATATATATTATTTTGGGAGCATCTTGCTTTTCAGCTTCCCTTCGTTTTCTAGGATTTTTATCCTTTGAACCAACAGGTCTACAACATTTCAAACTTGTTGCAAATTCTCGTGTATCATCCGCTATTCCACATTTTTGTGGTACTTCTATACGAGCATGAGTATTTGTAACGAGTATATGTGATTTAGTTACCATTTTAGTATCAACAAACACATCAAATAGCTGATTTGCTATACTTTGCAAATGCATGGTACGTCGAACTTATAGTTCTGGCTGTTTTGTAGGAGGATCAAGGTGCAAAAGAGATGGTACACTCCATTTGATATCTATTCTTACTTGTTTATTTTCTCTTCTCAAAATCGGGAATTCTTTCTCGTCAAAATGACAATTAGAAAATCGTGCAGTAAAGACATCACCAGTATGTGGTTCTAGGTATCTTATTATTGATGGAGAATCACAACCAATATTTATTCCCAGTCGTCTTTGGGGTCCTATTTTTGTACATTGTGGTGGTGCTACCAAAACAAATACTGCACAACCAAAGATTCTCATACGGGAGATATTTGGTTCCCTACCAAATGCCAATTGTAATGGGGAATATCTATGATATGCACTTGGTCTTATCCGAATGAGTGCTTCTGCATGCAAAATAGTATGTCCCCACTCAGAGGTCGGGAGTTTCAATCTCATGATTAATGGCCTTGCCATCAATTGCAGACACTTAATTAATGATTCAGTCAAATCATTTTGTATATAAACATGAGCAACAAAATGTTCAACTTCAATCCCTGATACCATATAATAATCATTAAATGATTGGGATGTGAATTCACCAGCTTTATCTAATCTAACCTTTTTAATTTGATAATCAGAGAAATGAGCTCTTATTTTGATTATCTGAGTTAAAAATCTCGCGAATGCCATTTTACGAGAAGATAACAAGCAAACATATGACCATCTACTAGATGCATCAATTAACACCATAAAATAGTAGAATGGTCCACATGGTGGATGTATTGGTCCACAAATATCACCCTGGGTTCGTTCCAGAAATTTTTGTGATTCTTTATCAATTTTGGTAGGTGATGGCCTTATTATTAGTTTTCCAATGGCACATGTTGCCCATGTCATTTTACTACCCTGATAAATATATTGGGTTTTCATTGAATGACCTTGTGAACTTTTAATGATTTTTCACATCATTGTAGTGCCTGGGTGACTGAGATGATCATGCCATAATGTAATATCTTCTAGGTTTCTTTTGATCACGAGATGCGATTCTATTGATGATGTAAGAAGGAAGTTCTGAAAAAAATTTCAATATAAAGGTTTTGTCTGATTTTTCAAAAGTTTTATATATATATATATATACACACTTTTTCCAGAGTGTCATATCCTTGAAGATATATATCTTTAAAACTCAGCAAATTCTTTTTGGAATTTGGAGAATATAAGACATTTTTATGGAAAAATTTGTTCCATTAGGCAACATAATGTTTACTTTGCCAATTCCTTTGATGAGGTTTGTAGGACTTGATATTGTGTTGAAAAACATTTTTGCCGACTTTAGGTGCGAGAAATATCTCTTATCTTTCAGTATAATGCGTCTTGTACCAATATCTAGTATACAAATTTCTTAAACAATTTGCTTGGTTGTCAATCCATTTGCATTCTTATCCATTTCTGTAATACACAATTAATATTAACAAAGAAAAAGAAGACTTTATAAATAAACATATTATAATTATTCATTATAAGCTCACATTAGTTCTACATTAATTATAAGCACGTAATAATTATATATTAATTGAAAAACATAACGATAATAATTTTACGGCATCATTGGGCATTATTGAACTTGATTACTATAAGTATCTCAATTATCTCCATGAGTGGTGTCATCGAAATCGCCCATAAAGTCTGAGGACTCGAGGTATGTTGACGTTGTACCATCAAAGTGTTCATCAAGATTCACTTCCTTTCTTTTGGCTTTTATGGCCTCTTGGTATAACTTGTATAGGTGTGGAGGGGTTCGACACGCTTGGGAACAATGTCCCTTTGATCCATATTTGTAACATAAGTTCTCGATTTTATGAGTATGATTCTCTTGGGGTTATTTTCCCTTCACTCGATCAAATCGATTCCATGTGTTTGATTTCCTCCCTCTTAGATTATAAATCCTTCCACCACAACGATTAAAACCACGACCACAACCACGACCATCATAGGATTGATTTCCTTTCTCCAGATTTTTTACATTTGTAGCATTTACCTCAGGGAATGCTTTGGTTCCTGTGGATCCGGTATTGTGATTTTTATAAGGAGCTCATTATTTTTCTCCGCTATCTTGAGTGCCACAATAAGTTTTGAAAACCTTGTATATCCATGATTTCTGTATTGTTCTTGGAGAACATAATGATTCTTGTGGAACGTGAGGTAAGTTTTTTCAAGCATGTCTGTTTCCGACAAAAATTTACCGCTGCCATCCTCAATATAAAGGAATTATATGCGTCCACTTTTTAAAGTCTTGAAAACGTAGATTTGCCCACTCATCGAGTGCATAGGGGAAGAGTTATTTTCTTCTGGTTATCAAATCTATCTATTAGAGCTTTCCAAAGATCTAGAAGATCTTTTATTTTCGCATAATCATGCGTAAGATTTTTATCTAGATGCTTTTTCAGAAATATCACAGCTTTAGCTTTTCATTAAAAGTGGATTCATTCCCTTCTTTTATTGTGCCGAGTATTTTTCTGAGTCTAGATGAAGCTCCATATTGGTGATCCATGCGGTGTAATTTGCATCAATTACTTTGAGAGCTGGAAACATAAGTTTCTCGATTTTGCCATTTGATATCGTTTTGCTATAAATAAAATAAAAAAATGTTTTATTAGAATACCATTAATTTTAGAAAGAACCGTTTACAATAATTAATGCGACAATAAAAAGATAAAGAGCACATATAATGAAAGAAACATTCATCTTAAATTCGTGGGGAGTAAAATCTCCAACAAATAAACCGAAAAAACAAGAAAGGATAATTCCAAATACAAAATTAATAAAATACGAAACATGAGTAAATTGAAAATGCATAAAAAATGTCCTTAAAATTATTGAGAGAAGATAAGATTTTTATGTGAAATATGAGTATATTTATAGCTTGAAAAATAATATTCATTAGCCGTTAAAATAGCCGTTGGATTTTTTTTAAAAATTTTTTTAACTATGATCGTTAGGAATAATTATATTAAGCGAAAATTAAACTGAAAATTTTAAATATAATCAATTTAGTATATTAAGTTTTTAAATCTAAAAGTTCATATATATATATATGTATACATAATAATAATGATACATAAATAACAATAGTATTTAAATAATATAACAAGCTGTCATATATACGCATATTAAGGGGATAAGTAAATTATAGGACAATAATATCGATTAGTAAATAAATATTGCGAATAAAAATTTAAGGCGACAAGGTCGTTCGGGTAATGAACGATAAATCGTCGCTATACAAACTATAAAATGCATAAAAATTAAAGCGGTAACAAACGAAAAATTGTTGCTACAATATATATATATATATATAGTTTTTTTACTATTATAGTGGGATATGTATTTAGATATATATTCATCCTTATCATAGTGTGATCGTGCTGATAACATGTTATAATATTACTATAATTTTATAGTAAAGATAAATAGAAATGACGAGTGAAAATTTATATCCGTAATTTTGGGACACTGAGAAAATAAAACGGAGGAGAAGAGAGAATATAAGGAGAGCGGTGTTTATTATTGATTTTTATGTATATTGTACAATAAACGCTTCCATCTCTTTACAAAGATAAAAATTTATTATGTAAATAGTGACTGTGTGACCCACATAATTAAATTATTCAAAGAAAACGGTAATGATCGGTGCCGTAGTTGTTTACTTTTGTAACGCCGTAGTTGTCTAGTTTTGTAATACTACTATATTTGTTAAAAAAGTGTTATTGTTCTTTACGTTTTCAAATGTAAATCCATATGACCAAGATATGTATTTATAATGGTTTGTGCTAACACCCTCACTACATATATCAAACTCATATCACATCATTTATAAAATACTAAAATCAAATATTTTCCAGTTATGTGAAAATACAAGTAGTTAAAATATTTTCCGTAGTCTTGGTATTCATAAGACAGTCACGGTCGCGGATGCTTCAGCTTCAGGTAGGCAGTTCCGGCGGCAGTGAACAGCGGCTTTGCGGATGGTTGTTGACGCTCTGCAGGGTGTGTTGGTGCCAACGGAAGCTGCAGGAGTCGATATATTTGAGTGGAGGCATGGTCCAGGCAAATATCGTCCACTGTTCTCTGCCAAAGACACATGGTTGCTGGTCCGAGAATTGCGGGTTTCGGTTGATTGGGCAAGTGTGGTATGGTTCAAGAATTGTATCCCCAAGCATGCCTTTATTACTTGGCTAGCTTTCAAGGATCAATTATCAACGGGTGTGCGATTAGCTCAATGGGGTGGTGGTTGTTCGACCTGTGTCTTGTGCTTGGACCCTCGGGAGGATTGAGACCATTTATTTTTATCATGTCCCTATGTTGAAGAAGTTTGGTACCATGTGGCCAAGGGTTTGATGGCGTCTCATTATAAATGTTAATGGCATGAGATTGTCAACCTACTGTTGACGTACAGTTGGTGTGTCAAAGTTGAGGTTCTTCTTTTATTAGTGTTTTAGGGAACAATCTACCAAGTTTGGGCCACACGAAATCGTTTACGCCATGGCTCACAGTGGATTCAACCGTGTATGGTGGTCCAACAAATTGACAAGACGATTCGAGCGAAGCTTTTGGCACTTCGTCTTGATGGGAGAGGCCAATGGAATGATTTATTGTCACTTGGTTTGGTAGTCGTATAGATTAGAGCTGATTATTCTAAATTCTTTTGATTCTTTGAACCGTTTAATAAAGTCGCATTCACTGTAAAAAGTTTTTGTTGCAATAAAGTTTCACATTTCAAAAAAAAAAAAAATAGAACTCCCTCTTCATCTAATAAAATCACTTCTTATAAAATTTTATGACTTCTATATGAATAAACTGTCAGATCCGGGTTTATAGAGTTATAATAGTGTCTGATGAGAGCTTATGAAAATTGATTTGGTTACGTATGTCATCAAAATGCATTTATCTTTTCGGTCACTAGTCCTGATAAAAATCCACAATTAAGCGTGCTTGTGCTGGAGCATTACTAGGATGGGTGACTTTCCGGAAAGTGATTTCCAGAATCCTACGAGTGAGGAAAAAACCCGAGAAAAGATCACGTGGTGATTGTATGGACAATATATTATGACTATAAAACCATCTCGAGGTAGCCCTCCCAACGTTAGAAAAAGTGGGCATGCGGGCCCAGAAAGGGGGGCANGATCAGAGGTGTTACAATTTGGTATCAGAGCCGAACTCGAATGAGTGTGGAGTCAGGGACTCGCATCATTGGGAGTGACAATCCTGGTGCACAACGAGGGCGTTGCGTTCTGTAAGTAGAAGTGATTGTGAGACCCCGACTTATAGAGTCATAGTAATGTCTAAAGAGAGATTATGCAGATTGATTTAGCTACCTATGTCATCAAAGTGAACTTATCTTTTCGGTCACTAGTCTTGACAGAACTCCACAGTTAAGCGTGTTTGTGCTGGAGCAATATTAGGATGGGTGACTTTGAAGTGATTACCGGAATCGTACAAGTGAGGAAAAATTAAACATGAGGAAAGATCGCGTGGTGATTGCATGGACAATATATCATGACTTTAAAGCTTTCTCGAGGTAGCCCTCTTGACGATGGACAAAGTGGGCCTGCGAGCACAAAGATGGGGCGTCGGGGCACACGTGAGTGGCGAACGAAGGTGTTAAAATTTGGCATCAGAGTCGAACCCGAATGAGTGTGAAATCAGGGACTCACATCACCGGAGGTGACGATCGTGGTGCACAACGAGGGCGTTGCGTTCTGTAAGTAGGGGTGATTGTGAGACCCCGATTTGTAGAGTCATAGTAGTGTCTAAGGAAAGATTATGATGATATATTTAGCTACCTATGTCATCAAAGTGAACTTATATTTTCGGTCAATAGTCATGATAGAACTTCATAGTTAAATGTGCTTCTACTTGAGCAATACTAGGATGGATGGCTTTAAGGGAAGTGATTTCTGGAATCATGGGAGTGAGAACAAAACACAAGGAAAGATCGTGTGGTGATTTCATGGACAATATATCATGAGTTTAAAGCTTTCTCGAGGTAGCCCTTACGAGGACAAAAAAAGTGGGCATGCGGGCCCAGAGAAGAGGCGTCGGGGCACACGAGAGGGGCGGTTGAAGGTGTTACAATTTGGTATCAGAGCCAAACCCGAATGATTGTGGAGTCAGCGACTCGCATCATCGGGGGTGACGATCTTGGTGTGCAAAGAGGGCGTTGCGTTCTGTAAGTAAGAATTATTGTAAGAACCCGATTTATAGAGTCATAGTAGTGTCTGAGGAGAGATTATAAGGATTGATTTAGCTACTTATGTCATCAAAGTGCACTCATTTTTTTGGTCATTGGTCTTGATAAAACTCCACAGTTAAGCGTGCTTGTGCTGGAGTGATTTTCGGGAAGTGATTTTCAGTATCGTGCGAGTGAAAACAAAACACCGGGAAAGATCGCGTGGTGATTGCACGACAATAAATCATGACTTTAAAGCCTTCTCGAGTAGCGCTTCCGACTGTCGGACAGGGTGTGCATGCAGACTCGGAGAGAAGGCACCAAGGAAACGGGAAGGACGATTGGAGGTGTTATATAAATGTTTCTCATTGTTTTTTTCATTCTGCTATTTCCTTCTTATCGGTGCCCGAGGACTCGAGAATTGGAAACGTGATGATGATGCATATCATCGTTAAAAAACTTAGAATAGAGATCCTCCTAAAAATGTGTGGCTTCACCAAAAGGCTTTTCTATATTTGAATTACAAATGACAATTGGTTGATAAAATTCAACTACCTCCAACGAATGCGATTATAATGAAAAATTAGTGTTACAAACAACGACTCTACAATCTTTAATAAACAATTATATATGTACAACATTTTCGATGGACAAGTTTTTTTCGCAACACATGAGATCATGTTTTATGACGACTCTGATTAGGTTCGGTACCTCTTACTTGAGTTCGATTTTGATTCGAATTTTATGGGTTGGAGTATTTCGACCATCCCTACACTTCACAATTGGACCTATATGCTTCTACATCCATATACAGTAGAACCTCTATAAATTAATACTCTATAAATTAATAAATACTACAAATTAATAAATTTTTCCGGTCCCAAGTTGGTCTATGTAAAATTTGACAGACTTCGATAAGATAATAAGATAATAATCTTTTTGAAACTTCTTTATAAAAATATGGTCACATGGTATCATAAATTAATAATTATATAAACTTATGCATATATAGCTAAGATGATGTACAAAAATTTGAATATTGTTATAGCATATATATATATATATCATAGTTTGTAGCATTTAAAATCTTATTGTATATCGGTATCTAATTTTACTTATTGCATAAAAATCTTACAAATTTCTTTCATATTTACATTCCATTTTTTTAAAAATTTTAAAAATAATAATGAATTTTATGCATTATTCCTGACAAATGGACGACATTAAAGTCTTAACACGATTATTAATAACAAGAAAGTGATACTTAAAATTTAAATTGTATATCGGTATCTAATTTTACTTATTGCATAAAAATCTTACAAATTTCTTTCATATTTACATTCCAATTTTTTAAAAATTTTAAAAATAATAATGGATTTTATGCATTATTCCTGACAAATGTACGACAAAAGCCTTAACACGATTATTAAAAACAAGAAAGTGATATTTAAAATTTAAATTTATGAACATAAATTTCACATTTGTTGTCTAATAATTTATTAACATATATTTCTATTGTAATAGACGAAAGTATTTGATCAAAATTTTAAATTTGTAAATGTAGTTTTCACATTTAGATTTATTTAAATTCTTATTCTCGTATTATTTGAAAAAAATTAAAATATATGCTAAAATTGAATTATTTCTGTAAATTAATATTTACTAATTTATCGGTTAATTAATATCTCTATAAATTAATAAATTTTCAACGTCCTAATATTATTAATTTAAAGAGGTTTTACTGTATTTATATTTCAACAGGAAAAAGCAAATTTCATATTAACCAAGCATGGGCAAATCTAATCCAATCATTTATTGAAATATTAATACAAAATTTGTGTTCTTTTTGTCTTTTTCTGTAGTATTTTAACCACGACAAAAACAAAATCTAGTTGCGTAAAAACATAACAGCCTCGGATATGCAAGAATTGCAGATAGGACTGAGCGTTCAGGTGTCGTTCGAGTTTGAGTCGGGTTCGGCTCAGATCCTGAACTTCAATCCTTTAAAATTCATTCAGATTTTTGAAAAGTTTGGTTCAGGTTCAATTCGGATTTTTCGGGTTCATATTAGACTTAGTATACCTATAGAAACCCGGGTACACCCAATATTCTTTTTTGTGTTCAAATACTTTTGTGATCAAACTCGGGGTTTTCCAGATATATTATATTTCTTCGGATTTCAGGTTTGGATTCGGTTCCTGTTTGGATTTTATCTGATACCAAAAATACCGACGAAGAGAACCCAGTCGAACATTTTTGTATGTTCGGATTTTTCCGGTTGGATTCTGTTTGAGTTTTCGGATCCGAATAAAATGCCCAGACGGTAATATTTGCATATGTAAGAATTGAGGATACAGAACAAATTTTTTCATTGAGTTGGAAAGAATAGGAGCAAACAAAGAAGAAATTTTTGAGTTAAATGTTACAAACATACAAAAGCCCCTATATACACCACAACTCTGTAAACAAAACACTTGATAAAGGCTTGGGCAACCAAGTCCTTTCAGTATATTCCTCCTTCCATTTTCGCATCCTTTCCCTTTTTATTTTTTCCAGTTTAAGGCTTTGGGTAACAGAAGTGAGAGCCATCTTACATTTCAGCCTCTTCTGGCAAAACTCAATGCTGCGTATAAACAAGGAGATAATGTCAACCTTGTGCCTATAAAAAGAATGTCAAGTTGCTCGATTCCCCGATCATTTTACAGTGATGATAAGTGAGAGATTTCATTGTCCAGTGAGAAGTTTTTGATATCTTTGTATCCTCCTTTGCCTGATTAAAGAACCACTGGAAATGGGTTCCTGTATAAGGGCTAAACCGCTTTGGCTCAAAACTTTCTTCCTCTTTACGCGACGCAAAACATCTTCTGTGTCTAATACATAGGAGACCTGCAGGATATACCGGATAATTCTTTTATGAAGACAAGCTTAAAGTCGGGAAACTGCACAGTGTTGAGCAGAGAAAATGCTACCTTTGAAGAACTGCAAGTTATCTTACACTCCAAACCGTTAATTAGCTTAACTTGATCGGTAGTGTACAGTTCATCGTCACCACCAAGTTTACGCTTATTCCTGGGCAAAAAAAGGAGAGTATTTGTTTAGTTTCCCCGCTATCTTTTAGAAAGGCGGGATAGTCCTTTGTCATTGCTCTCTTCTTACCGTTTTAGATAGATTCGAGGATTTTCTTTCACATTAGGTTGACTCGAAAGGAAGTTATTGTGGAGGTAAGCTGCAAAAGTTGGGTCCATGGATACGGATGTCACGTCAGGCTTATCATGTCCATAGTCCAAAAGCTGAATAGAGAGTTTGGTTGGTGCTGATAGTTTCTGCAAGAAATATAACAAGAAGATTTAACTTCCTGAAGTTCCTTGTTGATAAGCTAAAGCTGGTTTGGTCCAAACGTTGCAAGGTATATAATACTTACACATTCGATGCGGTAAATATCCTCATCGGGAAGAAGAACACGAGCATTTTCATAATATACAGCATCGAGAAACTTTTCAGGCTTTCTGGATTTTTCATATGCATATAGTTGTTGTAGTTTGTTGTCCGTCTCATCAGCTGCTACTCCTTGGAGCTGAAGGATCACATTGGTCAGTTGAATCACAAGCGAAGTATAGATTAAAAAATCGACAATGTTACATTGCACCAAAAAGAAAAACCTACATGCTTGATGAGCTTATAGATCACTTTGTCCAATGTGAAGAGAACATACGACTGGGTACCGATTATTGCTCGACAATCGTCTTCAAACTTTGAATTGTCAGATGTGCCATCGAGCAAGTTATAGAGAGCATTCATGAATCTGTTTCAACACCGAAACTAGATGGATAAGCAGCAACACAGATGAAATCTGTACTAATTGCATAAAAAAACGCAAAGGGGAATCACCTGGCGTATGAGTCCGCGGGGTTAGTCGAACTTGAGGTTTTCCACTTTCTTTCTGGAGAAGATGAATTAACTTTTGCTGATAATATTCTGCTGTACAAAATCTGTTTGCAAATAACCACAAAAAAGTTAGCCTCACAGAACAATGCATCCCCATTGATTTGTGGATTGAATAGTGATCTGTTTACCTGATGAAGCCTGAAAAGAACGTAAAATGAATCATTCCCATAAAAGACTCGAGAGTTCTTCCGAGAATCATCCTTGACCTTGTCGCGTAAAGCTGGTGGGACATACTTGGCCAGAGGCTTGACATGTAGCAGGTTTCGTACTGAAATGGGCAACACAGGCTTATCTCCTTCAGCATCATCATGAGCATCAGACACACCTTCTTCTGCCTCACCTTCGCTTTCTACCTTGTTATTATGTTCCATATCATCTTCTGGATAACAATCTTCACCATCACCAGACTCAGTTCCAGAAACATCACCATTCTGAGATGTGTTTCCGCTGCCATCTGATGATTTTGGGGCACTTTCATTACCGTCATCATCTGCATTAGCATCATTCTCTCCACTATTCCTCTGGTTTAAGTTATTTCCAGCATTGTCATCACTGTTTCTGAGAGCCTCCAAGTCATTCTCTGCATGATCTGCAAAATTATCTTCCTCAAATTCTCCAGTTGGAGAAAGTTCACCCTCCTCTCTTTCAACTTTGGTTTCCCCAGCGAGCGCTTCGGTAGATCTTTGAGTATTAGATGTTTCTGCCAATGTTCCATTTGACGATACTCGGTTGTCACCAATCTGCTGGGAGAAATAGTATATCACAGTCATTTCTTGGAAAACTCAGAACTAAGAATGCTATGATCTAAAGAAATGTAATCTCTACAGCATTCTGTGAAAGCTAAGTACTAGTGTAAAGAGTAAAGAAGATTGATTCGGGTCAGTATCTCAATATACGCAAGATCCGAGGATTAAACAAGTTCTCCATTGCGCAACAATACCTCTAGGCGTGGCCCATTTACATGATTTTGCTTCAACTCCATCTCTGTTCCGCTGGTCAAAGCACTAGGCTTTTGATTACTGTTGTTAAGCCCTGTTTGAGTAAAAAAGGAAGTGACAGCATTCATTATCTAAAAGAAACAATTCCAATACTAATTTTGTCGGGCAAAGTCTAAAACGCTTACCAGTGATGGATAAAATGCTGGTTTTCCCATTCCTTAGAGGTAGCAATCCATCCACAGGTAATGCAATTGAGTTATGCACACGTTCAACAGAAACCGCTTGTTTGGTTTCGCGCCTTTCGTCAGGTGTGGTTAGATTCTTCGGCACTTTATCATTCTGAGTGTTGTCACATAATATGGCATCTGAGGTCTTATTAGGAGTGACATTTCTGTCCAAATCACTGGCTTGCCGCGACTGATTACTTTCATTGGCTTTCCGAGGGCCATTTGACCGCATAGAGTGGGCAATGCTAGCTCCATTTTGAGGACTTCCCTCGCTTCCACTGCCACGTTTTATATTCTGTGTGGTAGACTTGACAGCATCTTCTCGGTCTTCAGCACCTTGCGGGCGAGAAGGAACACCAAATGTTGGCTCTAAAAATTCCGTCCATACCTTCATTACCTTATCTAACTGTTCAGTTGAACACATTTCTCCGCATGAATACTTGATCAGCTGATACAAATCTTCGTGAAGATCAGGATCTGGATAATCGAAAGTCATATTGGAGGAAATAATTCGACTATTTCCAGCTGCAAGAGCAAGAAGTGCATCATCTTCTGCTCGTTTCTTTTCAGACATCTCTTTTATCTCTGCCAGCAACGCTGCAGTGGGAGATCAGAGTACATAAGAAATATGCTAAACACTTTGAAGGTAGATTCATGTAACTAAGAGCAAAATGGGTAATGAGAAAAAAAACCTTTTGTGCTCAGGTTCTTTGAATCCTGCTGTTTGAAATAAAAACTCCGATGATCGAGTGATCTGTGGTAGTTCTTGGCATATATGTCAGCCCAGACCTTGTTAAAATCAGAACGACACCTTGCCCACTCTTCTTGCTTCTGTTTCAAACGGGTCAGTATTACAGGTAAAGCAAGATAGGCATTCTTCTTCAACAAATCCATCACATCGAGCCCGTGGTCACCGTATAACCGTTCTATGCATCTTAGGTTTAGAGCTACAAGACAAGAACAGAAAATATGCATCAGTCAGAAAGGAAAGTGCTAATAATAGCAGCTCTACTACAAGAAGATATACATACAATTTCAGTAATCACACCAACTTATAGGTATACCTGTGAGGTGATCCTCAATACAGAAGGTCGTGTCGATTTTCAATTCATTATTGTTAATCTTTGCCAATAACTCTTCCACTCTATTCATAGCTGAGTTCACAGACTCTAATAGCATGTCTAGCTCGAACCTAAAGCACAACAACAACAAAATGTTCACAAAATCCAAACTTTTCCAAGAAAATACTCAACAAATAACAGAAGGCAGTCAAATTTTGATCCAGAGAACAAATAAATCAGGAAACATAATAACGTGACAGTACCTACCTGTCATCTTCACATCGGAAGAGGCTCTCTTCGTACTGGTTCTTGCGCATGTGTTTAAATGAATAGTCTTCACTTCCTGAAGTGACGGAGACCCAATGATCATTAAGCACCTGACTACCAATCTCCATTTTTTGACTTGCAATAGGAATTGGGTACTGCAAGAAAACAGAAAATGCTCAATTTTAACTAATGATGCAAATACATAAACCAAGGGAAGAAGATTCGCTCATGGTGAACTGTAGCCACATACATTCTTTGGAAGTAACCGATAACTAGGAGTGCATTGTTCACAGTTCGAGAGATCTAATTCGCTGATAGGTTTAGCCCATTTCTGGCTCGCAGCTGCCTTTTCAAGCCGCTCCTTCTCACGGTCTCTTTCTCTTAACCTTTCAATCTTCTCCCGTTCTCGGTCTGTATCTTTTTCCTGTGACTTGGTCGGTTGAGGACATTTGCCTTCACTCCACAAAGATTCTGTAGTCACACAAATTTAATGGTTAGAGTTAATCTGATTTCTTTTAAGCTCACTCTCATAAAAAGTATCTGGAGAGAAACATCAGACGTATGTTACAAAATAGCTAGACTTACTCTTTGTCACGATACCAGAGAGTAATCCATCTGCAGAACGAAAAACACAAAAGGGTCAAATCTTAACATTTACCCGTCGAACGTAAGAAGAGGAGCACAAGTTTGTCTGGTTACCATTCTTTTCGCACTGAACCAAAAAGAGTCTAAAGGCCTCCATAAGGTCCGGATATACTCCAATTAAATCGCCCACCTGATACAATAGAGTTATTGACAGTTTAATTCCAAGAGATATCTCATAATCTTCTCTAATTTCACCATGCAGAACCAGAGAGATTAATTTATAAAGAAACATACCAAAGAATGCAATTCTGGTTGGCTGATTATTTCCTTTGAAAAGAGATTAAGACATCGTAAGAACTCCTGGTAGTCAGAGGTATTAAGCTTTAACCTCACTCTATCAACAAAAGCAAGTTCTTGGCTGTTGCCTGCCACCAGAAAAGTCAATATCAGAAGCAAGACAAGGCTGCATGATATCAAGAAACTAACTTCTAACTATCTCAGGAATCAACTATCACACCAAGTAGTTCAAAGTATAAAATAAGAAAAAAAGAGAGATCTGCTTTTACCTTTTTCATCATAAGTAGATGAAGCGGGAATGGCTCCAGAGAACTTGTCTCCTTCCCTAGCTTGATTCGTGATTTCAGCAGAATTATCATCCCTTAGTGTCAGCTTCTTTTTATTGTGGAGGAGCTGCTCTTTCTGGCTATCGTGTTCGAGACCTCTGTTCTCGTAATCTCTCCTGTCTTTGTCATCGATGTAATCATTCTTTTTTTTGTCAATGCGTCTGATTTCTTCTTTATTTTCTTTCAACGAAGATCTCTCATGGTCTAGGTCCATGTGTTCGGTTTTGAGGTCACGGTTAGGATGTGAACTAATGATCCGGTCCTTCTGCAACAATGCCCAACCAAGTGATGTCTCTGAGTATCGAATATCCAATAGCATATCAAGCATAATGCATAATTATCTCACAGACAAAGCAGAGAGACGAACCTTATCAGAGTCCCGCATGGAGGGAACAGACTTAACGCCTCTATCACGTACTGATATTTTTACAGAATCATTAGTAGAGGCAGTTCCCGAAGTATCAGGGAGAAAGTGAGTGAACTCCAAAAGTAAATCATGATGGTCCTGGAAAAGGATGGCCACCTGAAAGATGGGCATATCAAAAACTAAGACAAGAAGGACAACAAAAACAATGAAAAACACAATATATCGTAAAGTGGCTACAAACACACCTCCTGGTAGACATCGGTAATGGACTTGTTTTCCTTTCTATACATGTTCAAAATGTCTAAAAATGATTTGTATACACGATCATCTCCCTGAAACCTTGTCTGCAGAGATTATATAGTTAAGAGGCAAGTAGCAAAGATAAAAAAAACGGGGATAGTGTAACCACATCAAAAATCTCTCTACCTTAATTTTGTTAACAAAACTAATAGCTTCCTCAAACTCAACAGGCTTCTTCGGCGGAGGTTGGTCATCCTCCTCGGGAAGGAGGGTTATCCCGAAACCCTTTGGCAAGAAAGTATTGAAACCCAAAATCAACTCCCGGTTCCCCTTAAATAGTTCTTTCACCCTCAAGATGACACCACCGGTATCAACTCTACAATTTTAAAACAAGATCAGATTCAGCCACCAATAATAACAAGGATTGTCATTTAGACAACTAAAGAGTAAAAAATCAAGGATCAAAAACAATACCTTTGAGCTTTAAAATCCTTCATGACCTCGAGAAATTCATCGTATTTTTCGCGTTTGTCTTGAAATTTATCCTTCACAGCCTTGAGGTACGCAAGTGCATCATTTGTAGTTAGCTTCTGTGCACTTCCTCCTCCAACCATGGTTTGTAATCAATAAGCCAGAGCTTCAATGAACCAGAGATAAAAGAACAGAAGTTAGCAGCAAAAAAATAGATCACTTCTCAAAACATATTCATCAATGACTTTAACCACACTAAACAAGAAACTTCATCAACAGATCAGCGCACGATTACACAATTCACCAATTCAAAAGCTTGCCTGAAGAGGAAACAGCAAGTCTTTGAATTTGAGGATTCATGTAAATTTAATCTTTTTTTAATCAAGAAATCACATCTTTAGAATACTGAAAAAATCAATCAAAAGAAACATTATCCGAAGAAATTGAACTTGAAAGCAATCACAAACTTGGAACAAGAAGCAGATCTAGCAACTAGAGAACAATCAAAAGCAAACAATGAAGCTAAAAGAAATTCGATCTTTTAACTTAATCTCAAGATTTAGTATTAGTGATTTTTTCAACATTACGGCCGCTTCAGGATAAGGAAATTAAAACGAAAAAGAAGGAAAGAAGAGAGAAGATGATGATCGTAGAGTTACAGAATTTCGTAGAGACACAAGCACAAGCTTCCTCCTTACAAGCACACCAGAGAGGGAGAGAGAGAGAGACAACAACAAGACTTTAAACAAAAATTTGCAGAAACTTGTAATAAGAGTCCAGAGTTAAAAAAAAAATTATGATGAAGAAGATGAGAGACTTCCTCTAAGTTTTCTTTTTTTTACGTAGTTACATTTTAATATGTAATTTAGTTTCTTATATGATTTAAGATGTGGTTTTAATTATAATGTTAATTAATTGAGACCGTTTTTAATTAATTAATTTAAATAAAAACATTTTCTTGTTTTCCTTTGAAAAAACAAGAAGGAAAATTTCCTCTGTTTGCTTTTCCTTCAAATTATTATTTATTTGGTTTAAAATAAAATAAAAATTAGTAAATATAGTAGTATCGATGAATGGGAAAAATAAATATTGAATAAAAAATTGAAAAACAACTTAAAGACAGCCGTTGCTAGGTTGCTTATAGGTTGGGTTACCGGTTATAGCCGGTGAGGATTAGGGCGCAGAGCTAGTAGGGATTGGATTTGTGACGTCGCAATTGGGGGTTATGTTAGTGGCAATTTCGCAATATTTGTGGAGATGGTGAGGGTAAATTAGGAAGCTCAGGTAAAAAACTTTAAACTATCAATGTCATGTGCTAAAATTAGTAAATTCGAGGCTTTTTAAATGATAGAATTTGCCAGCTTTTTTTAATTTAATTATGGAAATTTCAGATTTATTTTGTCTATGGAAATTGCTTACATATGTATATGGGATTTAAGGTGGCTACCAGGCCATGTTGCATGGTACATTATCGGAAGCGAATACACAGAAGCTTTAAAAACGCAAAAGCGAATTTTGTTATATTTCAATATTCGTATTTGTTATTATTTAAAGTTAAATTTTTATTTAACCTTTTATTTTTCTCTATCATCATAATAAATCGTATTAACCTTTCTATCATTTAAATAAAATCAACAAATTTAAAGTTATCAATGTAGTTCACTTATCATTTTTAAACCTCCCATATGATTTATATTATCTTTGTAAGCAATAGTTCAATAGATAATTGTTGAGATAAAATAAATCATCCTCGGAAGCAAAGAAAAAAGCCACGCTCAAAGCAACAATTGAACCAACGAATTGAATAGAGAATGAAGCAATATCAAGGGAAGCAACACCAGAAAACACGACATGACCGGATTTTCGATCAAGAGACATATCACCGATGAAAAGGAAAGATTCCCCTTATATTCCTCTAGATATTCACGATAGATGCATAAGAGCGAAGGAAACGTTCCTACATTCTAAATCCTCATTAACTGCACAAATTTATGCAATATCTAGGATAAATCTAAGGGGTATTCGACCTTCACCATCCTCGACATACTATAAATATAACCCTGTGTAAATTCAAATGTATTCATTCGAAAGCTTCTACATTCAATCAATAAAGCAACTCTTTACACATTTTTATAGTTTTTTCTTGCTCTTTACTATGCTTTCCGTAGTGGCACAAGAGTCGTCCCAAAATTTACCATAACAGTTTAGCGCTAGAAGGAGGGTGTTATTCTAAAAAACTACGTGATGATGAGCATATTCAACCGAGCCTTAGAAAACGACAAAACCATTCACACCATCATCAATGATTCCCCCATAGAAGAAATCTCTTGTACAACTGTGACCCTTGTCGCACGACGTACATCTCAAGAAACATATCAAGACGGTCAACCAGAGACCAACAGAGAAGACTTGAGCTTCCCTTCCCCTAAAGGGGCAAGATGACATACTCTTCATCACGACGCACTAGTCATTACCCTAGTTGTCTCCAACTATTCGATGAAGAGAATTTTTGTAGACGGCAGCAGCTCCGCAAATATTTTGTTTGCAGGGACGCTCTCCTGCCTACATCCAGAAAAGCGCCCTGCTGGAGAAGACTGTTTCCTTGGTCGGATTCAGCAGTGAAATCAAGAAGACAATGGGTGAGATCTTGCTCTCGGTCTATGTCGTGGGACTAAGCCGATCTACCAAGTTCCTCGTGATCGACTGCGCCTCTCCCTACAAAGCAATAGTGGGTCGCCCTTAGATCCACGATATGAAAGCGGTGCCCTTGACCCTTCATCAAACCATCAAGTTCTTTATCCCTTGGGGCGTAAAGGAAATCAAGGGAGAGCAGGAAGAGGCGCAATCCTGTTACCAAACCACTATCAAAGGGATTCCAAGAAGCCATGAGCAAAGAGGTATCTCTTGGGAAAAATACCAAAGAGCCGAAGATCGAGCAACCTGATGACATGCCCCTGGAAGAAGGACATGCAATTATTTGGAGATAGGGTCCCGACTACCCACAAGCATACGCCTAAGGCTCATTGATTTTCTAAGATCCAACTCTGACTGCTTCGCCTAGACCCACGAAGATATGTCAGGGATCGATCCAGAGGTTATATTGCACAGGTTACACGTGGACCCACATCATCCCCCGATGAGACAGAAGAGGAGAAAGTTTGCACCAGAACGTGATGAGATCATCAAAAACGTAAAGTATCTGGGCTGGCTCGCCAACATGGTAGTCGTGCGGAAGAAGAACGGGTAGTGGAGAGTCTGCATAGACTTTACTGACTTCACAAAGCTTGTCCTAAAGATCCTTTCCCACTGTCACAAATGGACTAGCTAGTTGATGCCATAGTGAGGCATCCATTGATGTGTTTCATGGATGCATTCAGCGGCTACAATCAGATCTTATTACACCCCGGTGACCAAGAGAAGACGACCTTCATGACGTCCAGGGGCATTTATTGTTACAAGGTGATGCCTTTCAAGCTCAAGAACGTGGGATCAACCTATCAATGCTTCGTGAACATGATGTTCGCTGGTCAAATAGGGTGAACCATGGAGGTCTACATCGATGATATGCCGATGAAGTCCCTTGAAGCTGAGGATCACATCGTTCATCTTCAACAAGCCTTCTCCACCCTAAGAAAATACAACATGAAGCTTAACCCCAACAAGTGCTCTTTTGGAGTTAGCTCAGGGAAATTTAGGGGTGGGCGTTCGGTTCTTCGGGTCGGGTTCGGGTCGGTTCTTTCGGTTCTCGGTTCTTTCGGTTCCTAAATTTTGATACCCATTTAAGAACCGAAGAAATTTCGATTCGGTTCGGTTCTCGTCGGGTTCGGGTCGGTTCCGGTTCTTGAAACTGGAACCGCAAAAGAACCGAAATTTTTCGGTTCCAATTCGTGTTCGGGTATTTTCGGGTCTTTCGGGTATTTTTGGGTATTTTGAGAAAATTTTAATTTTTTGAGGGTATTTTTCATGTATTTCGGGTACTTAAGAGTTTTTAGGATACTTTCGGGTCTTTTTGGGTATCTTCGGGTACTAATTTTTTGGGTACTTTTGTATATTTCGGGTATTTTTGGTTATCCGATCTAAAAAATCCGAAAATATCCGAAATATCTTAGGGTACTAAGTTATATTTCGGGTACCCGAAAAATTTCGATTCGGTTCGGTTCAGTCCCGGTTCTTTCGGTTCTCAAAAATTGATACCCATTCGGGTATTTATCAAATTTCGGTTCGGTTTCGGTTATGAATTTTTCGGTTTTTTCGGGTCGGTTCTTCGGGTTCGGGTAATATGCCCAACCCTAGGGAAATTCTTGGGTTACATTGTAACTTACCGGGGAATAGAGGCTAATTTCGAGCATATAAGGGCTATCCACGCCATACCTTCCCCAAGGAACCCCACATAAGTGTAGAAGCTAACAGGAAGGATGGCAGCTATGAGCAGATTTATCTCACGACTTTTCAATAAGTCGCATGCCTTCTTTGAGGTGTTGAAGTAACTAAAACCCGAAGAGTTTGTATGGGGCGAGAAGTGCGAGGCAGCGCTGGTCAACCTGAAGGAATACCTTACCACGCCTCCGTTGCTGTCAAAGCCTTTGGACGGAGAAGCGTTGCTGCTGTATCTAGTCGTGTCCGAATACACAGTCAGTGCGGTTTTAGTCAAAGAAGAAGGAAATAAACAACACTCTATGTATTATGTCAGCAAATCTCTGCTAGACGCGGAAACAAGATACAATCACTTGAAGAAATTTGCCTTGGCTCTGATTGTGGCAGCGCGAAAGCTCCGACCATATTTCTAAGCACAACCAGTGGTGGTAGTGACATCGATACCTATAAAAGGTGTGCTACACCGACTTGAGCTATCAGGGAGACTAGCCAAGTGGGTTGTGGAGCTAGGAGAATACGATATCATCTTCAGACTCCCCAGTGCCATCAAATTGCAAGTGCTTGCCGATTTCGTTGTCGAGTTCGCGCCTACCATAGAAACATCGTTGCGTGAGGAGATCAAAAATCACACAGGCAACGATGGAGAAAAAGAATGGAAGTTGTAGGTGGATGACTCTAGCAACGTAAGAGGCACCAGACTTGGGATAGTCCTCGTGTCCCCAAACGGTGAAGTAGCTTCCACGACTATTAGATGCGCCTTCAAAGCCACCAACAACGAAGCAAAATACGAAGCTTTGATCGCCGGTCTGAACTTAGCTAAGGACTTAGGAGTGCAAAACTTGAAGATATTTAGCAATTTCATGCTTATCGTCAATCATACCCAAGGAGATTATCAAGCAAAGAACGCTAGCATGATCCGATATATAGGAATCGTCAAAGAATTGACCTTATCATTCCAACGTTGCAACCTCACACATCTACCCAGGGAGCAGAACACTCACGCTTACACTTTGGCTAATTTGGGATCAGTCCTGGAAACGAACAAAGAACTCAACATTCCCTTGTCAACGTTGCAGTGGCCCGCCACCAATGAAGATACAGCGAAACTCCAAGTATTGGCTGTCCAAGAGAAGCAAAGTTAGATGACACCTATCGTCAACTACTTTCAAAACGACATACTATCCAATGAACATGGCGAGTGCAGAAGAATCAAGAGGCAAGTCGCGCGATTCTGCATGCTTCAAGGTAGATACTATCGAAGATTCTTCGTTGGACCCTACTTGAGATGTATCACTCCAGAAGAATTAGATATTGTCCTAAGAGAGCTGCACGATGGAGAATGTGGCTCCCAATGTGGGGGTAGGAGTCTACTTCTCAAAACGAGAAGGTCAAGATATTATTGGCCCTCGATGTCCAGCAATGCTATCAGGATGGCGCGATACTGCAAGAGATGCCAAGAGTATGTCCAAGTATTAAAGCTGCCTCTTGAGAACCTGAAATCCATCAGATCGCCCTAGCCATTCCGGAAATAGGGCATGGACATCGTTGGAAAGTTACCTAAGGGAACTTCCCATAAGGTTTTCCTACTAATAGTCACCGACTACTTGTCGAAGTGGGTAGAAGCCGAAGCCCTAAGTAAGATTACAGAGGATAACATCAAGAGATTCATCTGGAGGAATATCATTACCAGATTTAGGGTCCCCTATGAAATCATCACTGATACCGACCCCCAATTCAATGGTAAAATATTCAAAAATTTTTGCTACGATTGGGATATTAAGCTCAGCTTCGCTACCCAAGGCATCCCTAATCCAATGATCAGACTGAATTGACCAACAAAATAATCATCAATACTTTGAAGCTTCGATTGGACGAAGCGAAAGGAAGTTGGGTTGAAGAGCTACATGGAGTGTTTTGGTCTAACAGAACAACCACGAAGATTTCCATGGGAGAAACGCCTTTTTCCATGGTCTATGGGATTGAGGTGGTGGCGCCCGTGGAAATATATGTCAAGATCGTTCGTACGAAACACCTTGAAGATGCCGAAAATGATGAACTCGTTTAGTTGAATCTAGACTTGATCGACGAAAAGAGAGAAGCATCTCAAATTCGAAATTGGTGCTACCAACAAGAGGTGGCGAGAAGCTATAATCGCAATGTTAAAATGCGAACTTTCTAAGTAGGAGACTGGATTTTACGCAAAGTCTTTGAAAGTACCCGCAACAAAGAAGTGGGAAAGCTTGCACCAAGCCAAGAAGGACCCTACAAGACAATCGTATTACGCGGGACAGGGGCATAAAAACTCCAAGATGTTAATGGTAAGAACCAGAAAAATAGCTGGAATGTCGTACACCTCAAAACCTATTACTTATAACCAAAGCCGCAAGGTAATTCAGTAGTCGTTTTTAAATTATTTGTTCACATTGCTTTTTACGATTTATCAGTATTTACTACTAAAAGTTTACGCCAAATAAAGTATTTCTCAAAGATTTACATATATCTTAAAATAAAAAAATAAAAAAAATTAACATTACTCAATAAATCAATTATACTTTATATAAAATTTATTATCTTTAAATAATTATTACGATATTATATATTTTCATTAACTAAAAAACCATACAAAGTTATGAACTAATAAAGTGTCATATCTTCTACTTTTTGATAGCTATACGAAAAATAAATTTATTAAATAATGAATCGACATTTGTAGTCATGAATAAAAAGTTTAATATTTAATATTATAGTTTATAGCAGGGTCAAATGTTAACATCTATAAAATATTTTAGTAACATAGTATTTAAGATTATATTTTTGCGGGGTCGATATAGAGGATATGCCAAATAGAATGTGCACTATTTTATTTTAAAATTCATATAATAATTTGTATTGTCTAAATAAAAATCAGTTGATTAAAATTTTAAAAGTCGAAAAATTTTAAGATATCATTTTTTAAACATCTAATTATATTGAAATAAACCGAAACCATAGAGATTTTAAGTTTAAACATCAAAACAAAGGAAAAAATCACACAAGCTCACTTTGGTCTAATATCATATTAGTTGAAAATTTTGAAAGTCAAAAATTTTTATATATCAAATCTAGAATTTAGAAAATTTTATTGCTCGCATATTATGCGGACCAACTAACTAGTGGATTTAAACTTTAAAAAAGTTAATCTATGCAAGTAAGCCTTTAAATTTTTTTGCATATTATTGGAGATATCTTAGGGAAGCAAGATGCATATCTTGCGGACCAAATATTACGGACCGTTAAGTACGATTATGGAGTGAAGCCCGTGAAGCCCAAACCGAAGAATATTCTAGAAATCCTAATGTGATAAGGATTAAGTTATTTAGATATATATCATAAGATTTAGATAAGTTCTATTCCTAGTTGAGATAGGTTTAAGTCTTATATATATATACCTCTCTCTGTCATTCATTATCAACAACTCAATACAATACCCTATCTCATATATTAAGTATGAAGTTAGTTTGCACCCGATTAAAAGTTGAACTGGTTGATTAATGTGTTACCCTTATGAAGAATTTAATTAACAACAATTAATATTAAGTAATTAATTAATTAATTTCGAAAATAAATAAAGAAAATTATTAAATATTTATGAAATTAATAAAAATTATTTAATAATTTCTTTATTTAAAAACTCATAGTTATCCTTAATGAATTATTTTAATATTTAATTCTTTTTAAGTATAATATAAGATAAATATATCTTAAAATAGAGTAAATTGAAACAGATAAATTAAAATTACTCAATAAAATTAATCATGCTTTTTATACAATATTTATTTATATTTAAATAAATCTTTTTAAAAATTAGGTTTTTTGTTAACTAAAAATTAATAATTATAGTTATGTTGGAGTAATATTTGTTTATACATAGATAAATTTAATAATTATGGATCAAAACTTGTGGTCATAAATAAAATAATTTAGAATTTAGTATTATATGTTTTAGCAGGTCGAATGTCAAAATTCGTAAAGTATTTCAATCTTATGCAAAACATGCCAAATAAATTAATTTAGTATACAAGATTATAACTTTTAGCGGTGTCAAATATTAAAATCCGCAAAATATTTGTGTTTTGGAAATGATGTGCCAAATCGAGCGTACATTCCATTACTTTGAGATTCATATAAAAAAATGTATTGACTAAAAAAACATGACAAAAATTTTAAATATTAAAAATTCTAAGATATTATATATAATTTTTTATCTATAGTGTTTGATAAATTTTTACGTTGATAAAATATATTTATATTACCATATTATTAAATTTAATAATATTTACAAAATTCTAATGCCCGCATAAAATGCGGGTAAACTAACTAGTTCTACATTATTTCACATTGTATCCGAGCGGGTTTTCTAAATTCTACATCAAACTTCTTTTGTTGTGATTTAAAAAAAAATATGGTGATAGTGGAGGAAGATCATGAAGACGAAGATCAAGATGATATGATGATAATTCAAGCTTTATTTTAATTTGTTGATTTATCCACGTTAAGGTTTTGATTGAATAATCAATGGATTTCTTTTTTCTTTTAGTTTCATTCTTCAATATTTTTTTTTGTTTTTAAGGGATTTTGGTTTTACTTTATTTTTATTTTGTGACAAGAGATTTTAATTGGGTAATTCTTATGGCATGATAATGCTTCTAGGTTTGTAGTTTTTTTTTCACGGGTTTTCTACTTTTAAAAAAAATCTAGAAATTTTTCTAAAATTTATGAATTTTGATTTATCATATTACGGGGGAGTTTTAAAAAGGGTCATGTTTTTAGGTCATTATTTTTAGTCCTATTGTGGACTGTCCGAAACAAGACGATTATTTCTATTTCTATTTCTATTTGTGGAGCTGCAGGTTTTTGCGCCCACGAGATGTTTTCCCATATTTAAGTTAAGGGATATTTTCCCCCTTTTATCAAGACCAAAGACGAGTCGAAGTTTCAT
The DNA here is from genome assembly GCA_900406275.1 of Anastatica hierochuntica. Lineage (NCBI taxonomy): Eukaryota > Viridiplantae > Streptophyta > Magnoliopsida > Brassicales > Brassicaceae > Anastatica > Anastatica hierochuntica. The sequence goes on along the minus strand of OVAN01001302.1, from coordinate 3,076 downwards.
TCCTATTTACAAGATTGAAGTTTATCCCAGAGAAGTCTGTTGACTTGTTTATCTGTCCTCGATATTATGTCCACGACATAGATGTTCCGCTTTGTGATTGCGGATTTCGCGTTTTGTTTCTCACCTTTGTCGTGCGGAGGAGTATTGGAGATATCTTAGGGAAGCAAGATGCAACCCAAACCGAAGAATATTCTAGAAATCCTAATGTGATAAGGATTAAGTTATATATATATATATGTATATATATATATATCATAAGATTTAGATAAGTTATATTCCTGGTTGAGATAGATTTAAGTCTTATATATATATACTTCTCTTTGTCATTCATCATCAACAACTCAATACAATACCCTATTCTATATTATTTCACACATATATTATTACAAATATACTATTAAGTTTTCAAATAAACATTATATTTTCTCCAATTAAAATAATGGATTTTCCAAGTTTTTTCTATAAAATATCATCGTTCAAGTAAGTCTTTAAAAGATTTTGCATTTATTATTACAATTAAACTATTTAGTTTCTCTATCATAAATAACATTTCTTTTTAGTATTCCTTTGGAAATACTTTTTTCTATCTTTTCAATGTGTTGAGAATATTTTTCTAGTTCTAGTAATCTATTAATATTTATGCATAAATCATCAGAAATATCCAACTGTTTCACCTTTAAATATTTCTTCCTTATTAATATTTATAAACCTTCATTAATACTCATGTTTTAAACATATTTTTTGGCATCGTAATTAATATTAGTTTATTCTTTTAAAGAAAATAGGTAGTTTTTGTTCATAAGCTTTTGTATTAGAAACATAGTTTTGTAAATCTTATTATATAAAGTTGAACGCGTTGACGTGAGTGTGATATGTATGCATAATTGTAACTCACGAGATTCGACATGTGTCATCAGTAGTTTAGATCGTAACATGTGTCAAAGCAGAAAAGGAAATTAATATAATTTTTCCCTACTTCTCAAATAAGATAAAATAACAAAAATGGAAAATGTTAGCTTATTTTAAAACGGTAATTATATAATTTAAAATTTAAGTAAGAGAAAATTAATAATCTGATATACGTTTTTTTAAGTTTTGTTTTATATAATAGTTTTTTTGGGTCACGAGTATTTTAGATTATATATAAATTGATTTTAATTAATTTTTTTAATTTGCACATCTTAATCTTTTACACTCATTCACCATAAAAGAATTATTTTAACATGTTTAATAATTCACCATAAATTGATGTTTATTCACTTCACTTTTACGTAATATGACATACACAATTTCTTTAGGAACCCTCTTTTCATTAAGAGATATTTTTCTTATAATTTTACGGTAATTTGAATTAATTTAAGATTTTTTCATTTTTGGTACAAAATGCAATAATGAATCATTAAGCGTGGATTTTAATTTACAATTTATTTAAACGAGCTCTAATTACATGGATCATTTAAATGTAGATTTTAATTTAGAATCTACTATACTAACCATTGTTATGTCTATTAATTGAGTCATTTAATGTAGTTTTGATTTATTGATGAGGTGGATAACCTAGATAGAAAGAAAAGTCTTTTATCATATATGATGTTATGATCCAAAACACCGATCTCTATAACAACACCAAGTAATACGTAGCAGCGGAAAGAGGCAAACACTTCATCCTCTACCGTTTCTTTGTCGTACAATTCTTTAAGATTGATTTAAGAGGTGAAAGATAACGTTAGAACTGTATATAACGATGTATTTCTATAAGCATATTAAGTTTCATAGGTTTTTAAATTCAAAACCAACGACCAGTAAATTCACCCGTGTTACTTATATAACTCAAGTCTCATCTTATGTTTTCAATGTGGAAATTTCTTCAACACATATGTACATATTATGTGATTGGCATGCGCATGGGGCATGTAGGATGAAAATCAATTGTTATAACTAGAATTTTAAGTACTTTGCCTTTATTGGAAGTATTATGAATTTATATTTAATGACACTGGTGTGAGAAAAATCATCAATGGAGTTGAAAATTAGATATAGTGGTTAATTTTTATTCTAGAACATCATGTTATTAATAATATGACGACGTATATTATTATAATATTGTTTTTCCGAAGATAAAAGCTAAATAAACGCAAATAAAACAAAAGGCAAAAAACCAAACAATTGGTGATGGCGTGAAGTTTGTCAAAACTTGTAGCATCTGGGATGATTCCCAAACAGAGACGCCTTCATCTCAGATCCAGGTTCGAACTGTAATGTGGCTTCATCGCAAGCATATCTTATCATTCCGGTCGTCTCTTCTCTACAATCGGTAAGATAAAACAGAGATGCGAATTGCACTTCCCTCTTGTCTTTGATACCTTTTGTAATGTCTTTTCCAATCAATCCACGGATATCTTTTTCAGTGACATTCGCTGAAACTCTAAGAAGCTGAGAAGTAGCCCATTGGAAATTGTAGTATCTGATCGGACAAAAAGATTCAATTAGTGTTTTACTTCTTTTTCCCGAAAATATTGAAAAAGAATATTAAAAAAAAACTGAAAAATAAGTAAAAGTGCTTACTTTTGTGGGGGATAAGGTAACAAGAGTAACATTTTTGTAAAGAAAAGAAGCTTGAAAGTCTCCTTGAAGACATACAACATAACCAACGAAAGCTCCTGGGATTCGTATCGATGAATCCCACTTGGCAGTAAGATGATTTTGTGTGATATTAATCACCGTGAAATCCATAGAAGCTAACTTGATAGCCGGCTCATGAAATTTTGGAGTCATTTTTATGAGTAAAAAAACGAGGCCAACCATACATGCAACATAAATCCCGACAAAGACTTTCTCTGCCGTACTAGTTGGTTGTTTATCTCCCATTCCGTGTGTGCGTTTGATTGAAGAGAGATGGGAATATCTTTTTGGATGAGCGAAAGAAAAATATATGAAGGAGTTTGATATTTGTAAGTTGGAAACTAATGCCTTGTATGAGAAAATGGCTGATTTAATCCCCAAGTTGTAAAATTAAACTGATTTCTTCCTCAACTTTCCATTGTGCAAATTAATTCCCTAAGATTTTGTTGACTTA
>OVAN01001301.1:0-32353 GCA_900406275.1 Anastatica hierochuntica | reverse complement strand
TCGGTTATAAAATTTTCTAAGAATTTGAAATGAAACCAAAAACAGGGAAAAACCTAGNGAAAACCTAGAAAAAAATCAAAAAATTTGAATTACCCGAAAACCGAACTACATGAAAAAATTAAATAAAATAATAGAAAATGTTCTTATTTCACTGCAATGAAAAAATAATATATAATGATTTTATATTATTAGCTCTTATTTCAAATATTTTGTGTATCTGAGATATGTATTTGATTCTCAGTTCGATTCGATTCAATTTGGGTTGCCGAAATATTTAAAACTAAAAATTTTCAGACTATTTTACGTTTAATCGGTTCAGTTAGGATCCCAATTATTCGATTCAGATCCAATTATGTTTTCGAGTTTCAGTTTATTTGTCCAACCATAGCCGTGACTATAGCAGGTAATAGCAAGTAAACTACATAACAGTGCCAAAATTGTGTTTGAACCAAACTTGAAAATATATAGGTTTCCAAAACCTAAAGCATCGTACTTGCAAGGCTTAGTGATAATGATTTTTTGGTACTCCTTTAAGTAATATTCATATCATCACATGGAGAAATATTAGCCTATATATAAACTTTATGTTTAATGCCTTTTCTTTCGTATGACTTGCATGATGAAATGATATGTAGATGATAATCTAATATTTGATCTGTATTTTGATAATTTGCGAAACACTTCGGTTCTTACATTAGTCAAATGTCATGTTTACCTATGTACACCTGTGATCACCGGCTTTTGTTATAAAAATTGTTTGAGTCACCATATTATTAAAATCGACCTAATGTTTTAGTTTTAAATCGAGATGGAGAATGGTTGCCGTTTTTTTTATAACTGGTAGCTTTTTTTCTAGGCGAGACGTTGGTTCTTAAAATAGCGAGGCGTCTCAAGATGATGTGGCGGAAGAAGAAGGGTTTGGAAGAGAGATGATGTGGACCGCTTGAGAGTTCATAAGGAGCTCCTTTTAATTAGTTAGATTTTTATTGATTAATTTAACAATTGTTTAATCTCCTTTATTTAGTCAATAACTACAAAATCAAATAGGTTTTATAACTATGACAATTAATTTGGTCTTGAGAATTAATTCACAAGCCTGACCCTTAGCTGAAGCGGGCAAAACGAAAGCTTCAGGCGCCAAATATATATCAAGTTTTTAGGGCATCAAATTTGCAAAATTCCTTTATAGTCTAGTGGTCTCAGTGTCGTTCATGCCTTTCTAAGTCAAGGGTTCGAATTTACTAGGTGTATATCATTTGATACTATTTTGAACTTACTTTTTAATGGGCTTTATTTTTTTCTCTGCTTTAGGCACTAAATTACTTTGGACCAGCCTGTTAATTCTCATTAGTGCATTCTCCTTTATTGCTCATGTGTGTGTATGTTAGGCATGAGAGTCAAAGAGCAATGGCTATAAAGCATGTGCTCGTCACCTCCTTCTGCGGTAAGAGATTCAATCGATCATTAGAGAAACAATAATCTCCCATCTATTTTTTTCTCCATTTATTAGTTTTATTCGAGTGTACAACACAAAGTGTTGTTCGTTAGTTTCTGTTCTCGAGTGATGCGGGATAGTCGATCAGGCAACCGTCACACTACGGAGCGTCTAAAGAATTAAGGAAAGAGATTTTGGTCTCGACTCTGCATTCCATCTTTTCCTCATTCATGTTGTGGTATTGTCTCATATTTTATTTAAATTTGTTTAATATTATTCGTTACATTTTATCAGTTGTCCACGTGAGGGTTGGACAACATCGAGAAGACTGATGGCACAAAGGATGGTTGTGTGACTCATATGTGACAAGGATGAACACGTGGAGCTGATGTGTCAAGCTCGTGAGTTTATGGAAAAAGATAAGATTTGTGTATCTTGGAAGATAGCTTCGAGATTCTCTAGGTTAAGTGAGGACATATATTTAAGAAATGGAAAAAGGAAGAGGCCGGGTGTGCTTCACGAGAGAGAGAGTTTTCGAGAGAAGAGTTTCTGCCTTCTTAGGGTTTGGGTTAAACAAGCAGTTGTTATTGCTTTCTAGCTAGGAAGGGTTTAGATATTGGTCAGTGGTATTAGCAAAGAAAAGCTAATTACGTAAAACTGATCAAACAAAGACTTGTATAAGTTTTGTTTGAGTGATATCTAATATAAGTGTTTTGAGTGATTTCGAGTTTTAAGTTTATTTCAACGCATTCGTTCTAACAATTGGTATCAGAGCCATCAACCAACATACATGTTGAGATCTTGGGAGAAAAGAATGGACGCTGGAAAAGAACTTATAGCGGTGCAGAAACCTATTATCCTTGATGAAAACAACTATGAACATTGGAAGGTTAAGATGATCCAGCTGATCAGGTCAGTTGATGAAGATGCTTGGACCTCCGTTGAAGAAGGATGGGAGGAACCATATGTTGTCTCGGCAGGCGGAGAGAAGCTCCCAAAACCCAAGGATAAGTGGACAGATACTGAAAAACTCGCATCAAAGTTTAATTCAAAAGCCATGACTGTGATTTTTGGAGCTGTTGATCTGGAACAGTTTAAATTAATTCAAGGCAGTGAGTCAGCTAAAGAAGCTTGGGATATCTTGAGAAATTCATTTGAAGGAGATACAAGTGTAAGAAGGACCCGACTAGATCATCTGGCATCGCAATTTGAGAATGGGGCCTGATGAATCTATTAAAAGCTTTAGTTCCAAGCTTAGCGCCATGACACATGAAGCTTCTATGTTAGGTAAGAAATACAAAGAAAAAAAACTGGTGAAAAACTTCTGAGATGCTTGCCTCCAAAATATGCTGCTCACAAAGTCGTGCTAAAGATGACTGGAAATACTGATACACTTAAGTTTGAGAAGCTTGTGGGAATGCTCAAAGCAGAAGAAATGGAAGTCGCTGCAAATCTGAATAACACACACAAGGGTGTGGCACTGACTGTTGAAGAAAAGGATGAACGCTTTCAAAAACTTGAAGACAACATGAGTCTGCTGGCAAACAATTTTGGGAAAATGTTGAAAAGGGTAGAGAAAGGAACTAACAGAACCTTAAATCGCTCAGTCAGATATGAAGAAGACAAGCTGGGACGACCGAATTCAGAGCCTTCCGCCATGAGAGGTTCTTACTCTGATCGGGACACCGGAAGGAAGAAATCAGACCTCCAATGCTTTGAGTGTGAGGGATATGGTCACGTCAAAATAGATTGCCCTCTGACTAAACGCAAAGAAATTCGATGCTCAGAATGCAAAGGCTTTGGTCATCTGAAAATTGAGTGCCCAAATCTCACTAAACAAAAGGAAAGATCCTTTCTCTGCTTCAGTGACTCTGAGACAGATGAGGATGATGACTCTGACATGCTGAACTTTGTTGCCTTTGCCGCAAAAACAGACGGATCCAAGAACAGAGTAGAATATGATTCTAAAAGCGAGTGTGATCAGGAAATTGATCCTAAGCTAGAATATACTAGAACTGGAGAGTGTTCCAGCTCAAAAGGAGGAAGTCAAACCTGAGACACAAACTGAAGTCGATGTGTCACTCAATCAGAAGGTTGAGCTACATATCAAGTTGCTGGAGTCAAGACAGGATCACAAGCAGAATGTCATTGATCAAGAAAGAGAAAAGTCTAAAAGTCTTGAGCATACCTTACAAGAAAATCTGTATGTTGAATTCAGGCACTGAAAACCTGGAGCATATCCTGTCAATAGGACAACCATCTAAAGTTAACTGGGGATTGGGATACACCAGTTTTAAGGGAGAATCAGGCCCTGGAACAAAGGAAGAAGTGTTTCTTGAGAACTTTGTAAAGAGTAATCACACTAGTCACATAGAAGAATCAAAGCTGAAAACTGAAATAAGGTAGGCTGATCAGAAATCAAGCAAATTGCGGCAGACAAGCATGAAAGTTCCTCAACCCAAGACACAAGCTCAGCTGACCACCTATGTCAGAAACAGATGATGTTTATTCTATGGAAAGCACAATCACCAGGTGAAGCATTGTTTTCTTAGAAAAAGAAGAATCGGCCATGCTTGGAGAACCATGCAATGCTATATGGAGCCTACTAAAGTCGGTATGGTCTGGATTCCAAAGAGAGTTTTGTACGCCTTGACTGAAAATAGGGTAGAAACCAAGAAAATTGTGACTAAAGAGGATAACGCCGATCCAGAAGAAAGTTTATTGTTGACCTGCAACTTTGCTCAACTAAACTCCTGTGATGTGAGTAATGCAAGCAACTTATGTGACTTGCAGTCAGAAATCTCAAAATCTGAGGTACCAATGCTTAACAATGTGGCATACACCTCCATTGAAGTGAAGGATGGAGCTAAATGGTATTTTGACAGTGGATGCTCACGTCACATGACTAGAGATGTCAATTCTCTACGAATACATACAGAATTAAAAGGAGGAAAGGTAACTTTTGGTGATGGTGGTCAAGGGAGAATTCAAGGTGTTGGCACACTTGAACGATCAGATCAACCACAACTAGCGAATGTGTATCTAGTAGAAGGACTCAAGGCTAACCTAATAAGTATTAGTCAACTATCTGATGAAGGGTTAAATGTGATATTTACCAAAACAGAGTGTAAGGCTGTTGATGAGAAAGGAAACATCATACTTTCAGGAATTCGATCTGGTAACAACTATTACATGTGGAGACCATTTGAAAAATGTATGTCAGTTGTGGCAAACAAGCTTGATCTGTGGCACAAGAAGCTGGGACACATGAACACTAGATCTCTATGTCGCCTGGTAGAGTCTGAGGTTGTGAGAGGGGTACCAAAACTGGAAGGCAAGTCTGAAATAGTCTGCGATGCATGTAACAAGGGAAAGCAAGTCAAAGTTCCCCACATCAGGGTCACGTACATAACTACCAAACGGGTCCTGAAACTGGTCCATATGGACCTTATGGGACCAGTTCAGACTGAAAGCATCTCTGGGAAGAGGTATGTCTTTGTTTTGGTGGATGACTTCTCACGATATACTTGGGCTAGGTTTCTGCGGGAAAAGAGTGAAGCATATGAAAGTTTTAAGATACTTGCCTTACAACTCAAGACTGAGAAAGGAAGCATAATTCACATCAGAAGTGACCGAGGTGGAGAATTCGTAAATGAGAATTTTGAGAGAATTCTCAGCACCTCGAACCCCTCAGCAGAATGGAGTGGTTGAAAGAAAGAATAGAACTCTTTAGGAAATGGTCGGAGCAATGATGCAAGGAAACAGTGTGTCACACAGGTTCTGGGCAGAAGCTATAAATACAGCTTGCTACATTATCAACCGTGTGTATGTGAAACCTGGTTCCACAATGACTCCTTATGAAATCTGGAAAGGAAAGACTCCAAATATCAGTTACTTTCATGTTTTTGGATGTGTTTGCTACATCCTAAATGACAAGGACAACCTAGGTAAATTTGACTCATGAAGTGATGAAGGGATCTTCTTGGGCTATGCAACTAACAATATGGCTTTTCGTGCTTTCAATCGGAGAACTCAAATGGTAGTGGAATCAGTAAACATTGTGTTTGATGATAACAATAGCTCACAGCTTCAGGAAATCGTGTTGACAGAAGGTAAGTCAAGAAGAGTTAGATTGTCTCATCAGAATCCAGAATCAGATGATGTGAAAATTGAAGAAATGGATGAGAAATCAGAAATACCTACTGTTCAAGTGCACAAGAACCATTCAGCTGAAGATCTCATTGGCGATCTAAATGATGGAAGAGTCACGAGAAAGAAGAAAATCAATTTCAAAGAAATGGTAATGTTTGCTGAAGTTGTGGAATTTGGATGCTTTGTCTCTCTCATAGAGCCGAAAAATATTCAAGATGCTCTAGAAGATGAATTCTGGACAAATGCATGTCATGAAGAGTTAGAGTAGTTCTCACGACTACAAGTGTGGGACTTGGTTGCCAGTCCAAAAGATGTGAATGTCATTGGAACAAAGTGGATATTTAAGAGCAAGATAGACGAAATTGGCAATGTTGTTAGAAACAAAGCAAGATTGGTAGCTCAGGGATTTACTCAGGTTGAAGGGGTAGATTTTGACGAGACTTTTGCACCTGTGGCCAGGCTGGAATCCATAAGACTCTCACTAGGTATTGCTTGTGACTTGAAGTTCAAGTTATACCAGATGGATGTAAAGAGTGCCTTTCTAAATGGATTACTCGAGGAGGAACTCTACGTAGCTCAGCCCAAGGGTTTTGAAGATCCAGATTCACCTGACCATGTCTATCATCTGAAAAAGGCCTTGTATGGACTGAAACAAGTGCCTAGGGCATGGTATGAAAGGTTGGCACAGTTCTTGCTTGTGTCAGGATTTGTCCGAGGAAATGTTGATAAGACGCGATTCATTTTGACGAAGAATGAAGACTTCTTGGTGGTACAAGTCTACGTTGATGATATCTTGTTTGGAGGGACAGACCAAGCTCTGGTGGATGAGTTTGTCTCAACCATGACTAAAGAATTTGAAATGAGTTTGGTTGGTGAATTGACGTACTTTTTGGGATTGCAAGTAAAGTAGTTGGAGGATGGGATATTCATCTCACATGCGTCATATGCTAGAAACTTAATCAAGAGATTCGAGATGCAGACCGCAAAGGAATCTAAGACACCAATGAGTACTACTACCAAACTGTCTAAGGATGAGAAAGGTGTCAAAGTGAATGAAAAACTCTACAGAGCGATTATCGGGAGTTTACTTTATCTCACAGCAAGTAGGTCTGATCTGTGCTACAGTGTGGGAGTGTGTGCCAGATATCAAGCAAGTCCTCGTGAACCCCATATGATAGCAGTCAAGCGTATCCTTAAATATGTGAAAGGAACTCTTGATTTTGGTGTTTATTTTACCAAGGATACTAACTCTAACCTTGCAGGATTTTGTGATGCAGACTGGACAGGAAGTTTAGACGATCGGAAGAGCACCTCAGGAGGATGTTTTTTCATGGGAAACAACCTAATTGCTTGGCACAACAAGAAACAGAATTGTGTCACTCTGTCAACAGCTGAGGTAGAATATATTGCATTATGCAGCTGTTGTACTCAACTACTGTGGATGAAGAAAATGCTCAACGATTATGGTATTCATACTGACTCTTTTCTTGTCTTTTGTGATAATGTGAGTGCTATAAATATCTCTAAAAACCTTGCCCAACATTCTAGGACCAAACATGTTGATATTAGGCACCACTTTGTTAGAGAACTTGTTGAGGAGAAACTTGCAATTATCGAGCATGTTACTACTGATAGACAGCTTGTTGACCTGTTCACTAAACCTCTAGATCTAAATACCTTTTGTCGACTCAGAAAGGCTTTAGGAATCTGTGAAATTTAATGTGTCACATAAGAGCGTGTTGTGTGTTCATTAATACCATCTATCATTGTCCATTGTTTTACATCCTTGTTCCATACCACCAAATAATCTAAAACCTCTGTTCAACTAGTGAGACAATACCATTTACAGTCTGGGTCTGTGAAAGTCTATAAGTGTTGTGATTATTCAATAAAAAAAGGGAGAATCGAAGGAAAAAATACAATGATACCATAAAAAATTAGGGATATTCGATTCTCAAGCAAAGAAATTAATCAAAAAAATAAAATGAGACCCTAGAAAATTAGGGAGATTTGATTTCAGGTATAACACAGGCATAAATTGCATGACCCAGTCTGTTAAGGGACCTCTCAAATCAAGGATTGTGGACACCTATCTTCGATAAAGACAATCTCTTCTTGCTTAGTTGATCAGTTGTCTTTGTTTTAACGCATTCTCAACCTTGTGGACTGTGATGTGTGTGGTCTATAAAAACACCATATGTCTTGAATAGTGATCACTATAAAAGGGGGTGAACTTGTTAGCCTACTATCTGGTAACCTCTGCTTGTATATTCAAGTGCCTCGCGAGTGTCTATCTCTATGTCTCTCAGTCATGCTTTGTGTTTCAGTCATGCTTTGTGATATTAGCTTTATGTCTTTTGGTGTTTGGGTCTATTATGTTCAAGCTTGCTGGATCAATGGGCCTCAAAGTCCGAACACTTATGTTTTGCTAATAGACAGCCAAAAGCTATGTCGTTTTGGTGAGGCAGTTTATGTTATAGGAATAGTGGGAAACTCTACGTAAACGTCAGATGAGTGTGTCTCACAAACCCTAACTGTGCCGTCAACCGTTTTCATCACCAATCTCTCTGCAGGCTGTGCCTCTCGAATCGATTCAACATGACTCTTACATGTTATCAGCGAGAAGCCCTTTATTGTGTCGCGGCTACTTCAGTACCGTCTCGACCACTGCCGCCTGGATCTAAGCCCCAAATCATCACTGTTGACGGTTCTTCAAGGGAACCAAGTCAATCTCGTTATCGATCTGAAAAGGAGCCGATGACATCTCAGGAGGAGGACTGGGAGGATGTTCATGTCTTTGATGAACATGTAGAGCATCGTAATGAAGAGGAACCGTTCCATGATGACAGAGAAGGGATTGATTGTGGTATGCCCCTTTTGAGTTGCGCATGGAAGAGAATCGAATAGTACATCTTCGTACGACTCAGATGTTCCCAGCCATTTACAGCACTCTCCCAGTACGTCCTTTCAACCAGAAGTTTCTCACACCAAAAGGGGCTGAAGCTTATAAGAGTTTCAAGGTACGATTCTTTCTTGATCAAAAGTATATGCCTTTGGGAAAGCCTGAAATGTTGGGGGTTGAAGATATCATTAGACCTGCTGGAATGTTGTTGTCTGTTATAGAAGTTGATCAATACGTGGAACAAGTAGTCAGAGAGTTTTACAGCAATCTTGGTGATTTTGCTGCAAACTCCATGGATCTGTGTTTGGTCTACTTGTGTGGTGAACTTTATGAGTTCTCTCATGATCTCATCAACCGCATGTTCATTAGACCACCTGACACACATCATACTCGTGTCTCTGAAGTCTACATGGATGAGCCACTCTCTGAGGCCATTATGTTTCTTACTGGAGGTCGCAAGAATCGCTGGAAAGAGTTCCAATAGAAGCATCTTACTCCTACTATGGCTATTCTCTACAAGATTTGTTATAGGAATTGGATTCCCTCTGCCAACAGTACTACTATGACACAGATCAGGGCCAAATTTATCTACATGCTGGTCAACTTCAAAAGGTTCAGCTTTGGGAGGCTCGTGTATGAGCAAATTTTGGAAGTGTCCAGGCACCCTGATCAGCTTGGTCTTCGTTTGCCTTTTCCCAATCTCATCTTTCAGCTTCTTCGGTTTCAAAGAGTTGTTCTTGTGTACCACAAGGACAAAACCTCCCCTGCACCATGGGCTGTCTCCCTGGATAAGAGTGCTCGTGGCTCTGGTGGAGAACATGATCTTGCGCCTCCGTCATTGGCATTTGATCTCAAAAATCTGAAAAGGATGATCTATTAGATGGAAATGCGCTTGAAAGGTAAGTTACTCTATCTTGGTAAGTCTATTTGCATTTTTCTCACATTGTTTTTGTATGATTATGTAACCAATCAGGGGGAGAGTATGGTGTGTATGTTCGTGAAGACTATGATGATAGCGCTTCCTCAATCGATGTTATGGAGGATTCTGAGTGATGCAGTCTGGTGGTGTGGCTTCTTGAGTTGGGTTTTTGGGTCTGTAGTCTGTCTGGTTTGTAGTTTGTCTATGAACTTTGGTGTGCTATAACAGGATCAGATGTGTCTTATTTCGTCTACATAACTGATGTTCCTTGTGTGTCAAAACTTATTATGTATATGGTTGATTTTATGGTTATGTGTTACAGACTAATCCTTGATTTCTATGTGTGGTTGAGTATGAGCTGTCCTGTTTGAGTTGCTATCTAGACAGGTGCTTGGATTGACATAATCAGACAAAAAGGGGAAGATTGTGAGGGTTGGACAACATCGAGAAGACTGATGGCACAAAGGATGGTTGTGTGACTCATATGTGACAAGGATGAACACGTGGAGCTAATGTGTCAAGCTCGTGAGTTTATGGAAAAAGAGAAGATTTGAGTATCTTGGAAGATAGCTTCGAGATTCTTTAGGTCAAATGAGGACATCTATTTAAGAAAGAGAAAAAGGAAGAGGTCGGATGTGCTTCACGAGAGAGAGAGTTTTCGAGAGAAGAGTTTATGCCTTCTTAGGGTTTGGGTTAAACAAGCAGCTGTTGTTGCTTTCTAGCTAGGAAGGGTTTAGATATTGGTCAATGGTATTAGCAAAGAAAAGCTAATTACGTAAAACTGATGAAACAAAGACTTGTATAAGTTTTGTTTGAGTGATATCTAATATAAGTGTTTTGAGTGATTTCGAGTTTCAAGTTTATTTCAACGCATCCGTTCTAACAGTCCATTGTAGTAATTTTGGTCTTACATCATCATCCTCTCTTTTCTCATCTTCCTTTCCCACAACAGGCTCCTTTTTAGTGGCTTCTTTGTTTTCTTAAAGACATAGCTTTCTTGATTTGCAATGAAAGTGTTTGTTAAGCAACAAAAATAATTTCCAGACGCATGGATGGATGACCAAAACCAACAGTTCCCATCAAACCAATTAATAACATCCATAGCCACCTATTTATTCATTTCACACACAACTCTTCTTCTGATTAAGCATTTACTCTATTTCCAGGAGTCAGGACAACATTGGTAAAACGAAATATATCCATAGGAAAATCATTTTTCACTCGACCCATATAGAGCTAAGTAATTCTACATTAAATATATTCGTTCGAAAAGTGGGGCTTTCAAGATCAAAAAGGTCCATGATGGAGTAAGAGGCGATTCTTGAATTAATAAGTTTGTGATGGTTGATTCTTATATAAGAGACGGTTCTTAATTTTTTTAGTTAAAAACTAAGAAATCATCTCTTAACCGACCCTAAGAACCACACTCTAAAAGATCCACATTAATCATGCTCTTAGATTTTTGTGAGTGTCAACCCTTTTTTACCGTATAAATAAATCCCAAGTGATTTGATGTCGCAAACGGTAAAAATATAATTTTTGTAAAAAGCGTTAGGTATAGATTGGCCTGATGTTAAAATGTCATTACGACAGCCCATAAGAGCATCTTTATCGTCGGATCTTAACAGTTTCTTATCTTTTTTTTTATTAAAAAGTATGGTGGGCCCCACCGGTTTTCAAGAGACGGTATCTTGTGATACCAAAATAAGAACCGTTTCTTAGATTGTTATTCCACTTTTCACGGGCCCCACCGCCACGTGCGCGCCCGTGATTGGTGGTTTTTTTTTTTATTTTTTTAAAAAAATCGCTCCAAACAAAAAAATAATAAAAAATGAAAATAAGAAACCCATTAGGGGTTTCTTTGATAAAGATGCTCTAATGAGTCTAATGCTTTTAAAATCATTTTATAAGTTGAAACTTAGACCACCTCCATTGGTGGTCTCTTATGAGTTTCTTAACTTAAAAATTAAATCAAAAAGAAAAAAAAGCTAAGAGTTGGTTCTAAAAACTCTTGTTTAAGAGCCAACTCTTAGCTCTCTCTCTCTATCTCCCGAAGTCGTTGAACTGTCTCGGTGCTTCCAGCGCCTTGACAGTTCCAGCTCATAAGACTCATTTTGACTGCAGCGGCTTCAAATCGGAAGCCACCGCCTTTTCTTGATTCTTTGGAGATTTAGTAGCAGAGTAGTCGATGTGAAGAGACGCCTTTCTTTTACTGTTAACACCTTGGCCTTCAACTTTTGTTGCTTTCTGATTTATAATCGTAGGCCTTAGGTTCAAGTTTGGAAGAGAGGTTCCTCGAGGAGTATTCTTCCTTTTCCAAACCTGAGGTCTGCGTCTCCCTGTCTTCTTTCCTGAAGAGGTCCCGGGCAGAGGAGCTATGAAGCTACCAGTCTGAAAAACCGTCGGACACTCTGTCAGAAGAGGAGAAGATAGACACTGAGTAGAAGAAACTTCATCTTCACAGGGAGATGGAGCCTGGACATAAAGTTCAGAGTTGATCGGAGCAGCATTCATCAAGTTATCACGAGCATTCAGGGCAGCTTATTTCGAGAAATCAAAGACTCGACCAACGTTTTTGCTTGCAATCAGCGTAATCTTTGGTTGTCTGTTAGAGGAGGCTTCTGCCTCTTTGTCAATGGATTGTTGAACTCGCTCAATACGAGCACTTCTTTCTGTGGAATCAGCATGAGATATGTACTGCATAGCCATCCGATGATCTTCTTTAGAGAGTGATGGAAAAAGTGGCGGAAAACCTGGAGGTGGATCAAGGACATGCTCGTTTCTTCTTCCTTCTTGTTGTCCTGTGTTGTTGTTGTGAGACATGGCCGATAGCATTCTTGGTATAATAGCCTTTGGTTGTGCTGTTAAGAGAGGGCACTTCGTATTGTCATGAGTGAGTCTGTGGCACATAAAACAACTTTTCTAATCCGTTCATATTCATACTGAATGGAAACAGAATCACCATTCCGTAGATTAAGAGTAAATAAAATATTACTCAATCAAATTGATGGAGGTATTCCAGGGTTTGTAGTATCAGCTGAAAGAATCTTGATGTTCTTTGATGCAAGTGAATCCTGAGCTATCTTTAAGGCATCCAGTGTCATGTTTGTAACAGAAGAAACCTAAAGAAAGAGCACCAAGGTGGAGACTTAGTCGCCTACGGCAGTTTCACATAATCAAATTAACAACTTTTCTAATCCGTTCATATTCATACTGAATGGAAACAGAATCACCATTTCGTTCATAGAGTTTATTATTTTTTGGTCCCAATCTTATCTATTAAAACAAAAGTATACACCATTTTTCATGTGTAATTTTTTAAATTGAAATTGTATTAAAGTTTTTATTAAATATTTTTTTTTTTGTCAACAGTTTTTATTAAATATATCTAATGAATATAAATATCATGATTAACATTGGAATATCCATTTCACCTAATTATTATCAAAAATTTAGTTATTATTTTCAATACAAAAATCATAAAGTGATAAACATTTTTCTGTAGATAAACATTCTTTTCTGTAGATAAACAATGTGGTCACATCTTTGTCCGAAGCTTCAGAGAGTTTTGTTTACTGAAGACACCAGGTTTGTTGGTTAAACATAAAAATACAACAACCCATAGCTCTGTTTGCACATTATTTGGGACATTGCATTTTCAGAAGTTCAGATTCTAAAATAAAAAAACATGTTACCTTAGGTAAGGCGAGCATAAAGTAGAGAACGATGGGGGAAAAATAGCTATTAGTTGGGTCAAATCTAGTTATTAGGGTGTTGTTTTATGGGCAGGTCTGCGAATAAAATTTAATATATGTATGTAGGGGCCCACCTGATAGGAATAAAGCATTTTTCGTTGAAGGATGTTTTTAATAACTTGATATTTTAATAAAAAAATTTCTGAATCATATTTATAAATATGATGTTTATCGTATACACATTTTTTAAGTTATGATTAAACAGAGTTTATAATTAAGTTATAAATCACTGATTTTTGTTAGTTAATTTATTTGGAATTCAATGATTATATGTTAAAATTCAATAAATAATATTATCTTAAATATTGGGTTAATGTAATATTATGTTTTGTGGTGGGGCCCACAAAGATGATGTGGCAAAGGGAGGGACTTTCTCCACAATCTGATGTGGCATCATGTGGGCTCAATATGAGCTCCTTTTAATTAGTATAATAGTTAAATAATTTTAAGAACCCAAAATGGGGTTTTTCCAATGGAGATGGTCTTATCTCAGTTTAAGCCGACAAAATATATCTCAGTTTAAGTCCAACTTATACACAAAAAAACAGATTTATGCAGTTTTCAAATCTTTTTTCATCTTTTCATGTTATGTGATTCCCTCATCTAGTTTTTCATTAAAGAAAAATAAAAAGAATTTCACTAATAACTACTACTCTAACTGATATAAAAAATAATTGTACAAAAACAAATGTTTGAAACTGAACAAATTGTTTTTGTCATTGATCCACACTCACATAATAAAAAGAAGACAATTCAAAGAGATCCACAAAATCAATAACAGATCAACATATTTGCTTTCAGGAGCTGTTACTGTGACTGCTATTTTCAGTTCCACGAAGCTCTCTCAACAAGGCAACAACTTGTAACATATTTGGTCGCTTCGACGGAAAGTCATCAACGCACCGTAACGCTATCTCCAAATACCTTAACATCTCTTTCACAATCACTCCTCCTCCAAAACCTTCTGTCTCGTTCAGAGACTGCGGACCAGTAAGGAGGTCTTCGTCAATCACCTCCATATGTTTCCCTTCTCTTGCCTTCATCTTCGCCCAACCAACTAAATTCGTATCTCCAAACTCATCTTTGTCCGTTGGTCTTTTCCCGCTCAATATCTCAAGCATTACAACTCCGATCGAGTACACATCACCTTTTGCCGTACACCTGAAACTCTGGTAGTATTCCGGTGGCACGTAACCTGGCGTGCCCGCCAAGGTACTCACACTCAAATGTGTGTCTAATGCACTAATCAGCCTAGCCATTCCGAAATCAGAAACCCTAGCTTCCATCTCGTTATCGAGAAGCACGTTGCTCGACTTCATATCGCGGTGGATTATGTGAGGGATACAATTGTGATGCAAGAAGCAAAGCCCTTTCGCCGCTCCTTTCGCAATCTTTTTCCGTTCTTCCCAGCTCAGAATCCTACGTTTCTCGCCCGTTCTCGGTCCGTGAAGCACTTCCTCGAGGCTCCCGTATTGCATAAACTCGTAAACAAGCAATCTTTCTTCGCCGATTTTACAGTATCCCAAAAGCGGTACCAGGTTTCGATGTTTGATCTTCCCTAGGGTTTCCATTTCCGCCATGAACTCTCGATCTCCTTGACAGCTAAGCCTAATCAGCTTCTTGATTGCCACGGAAGACCCATCTTTAAGTGTAGCCTTAAAAACCTCTCCGAACCCGCCGTGTCCAATCATACTGGCGGCCGAGAAACCGTTGGTGGCCTCGATAAGCTGCGAAAACTTAAGCTTCCTCAACTGCCGCTGAAACGTTGCTACGTTAATGCTCAACGGCTCTTTCTCCTTCTCGATTTTCCACGTAGTGGCGGAGTTAACCGCCTGCAAACTGTGAAGCATCTTGGCATCTTCGGCATCTCTCTTCCTTGCGCGAACCGCAATCGCCCAAACCATCAAAATACAAACAGATGCAACGGAGATCAACACACCAAGTACAATGCTATTTGCCCAAGAACCGGCTGTGGTTCCGTGCTTTGCACGTTTCCCTTCCTCTGGTCCAGCAGGGAGCTGATTGTTTCCGTTTTTACATTCCGGTAAAGGAACACCACAAAGTCCAGGATTATCTGCATACTGACTCGCTGGAAGCGTGCTAAGTTGACCTCTCTGAGGAATGGGTCCGGTTAACTCGTTACTCGACAAATCAATCTGCACCAAGAAAGACAAATTGGAGAAAGATTCAGGGATTTGGCCCTGCAGTCGATTATCCGACGCATCGAAGACGCCGAGATTCTTGAGCTGACCGATCGTGAAAGGAATTTCCCCCGAGAGTTGATTATGGGAAAGCTCAAGAACTTGAAGAGCGATCATCTCTCCAATCTCTTCTGGGATCTTGCCTCGAAGCTGGTTGTAAGAGAGATCAAGATACTCGATGGTTTGATATCTTGTGAAGAGACTCAGAATCGGACCTGAATACATTCTTGTGAAATCACAGCTTTTAAGAGACGGAATCTGAAGAAGTCTCTCTGGTCTGATCCCTGAGAACTCCACCAAACCACCGACACCTTTGCAGGAGTTCCCGACGTTTCTAACGAAGGCCATTGTGTTGCCGGAGAGTAAACCGGAAAGAGCTTTTGAACCGGGTTGACGACCTAACCGGGGAGGGATTTCTCCGGTTAAGTGGTTCGTGTTGAGGTCGAGCCAGACCAGCGTCGTACATTGCCCTAGCTCTGAAGGGATTTCTCCGGTGAAGTTGTTGTTTCCGAGCTGAAGAACGGCTAATCGGGAAAGGACTCCGAATTCTCGAGGGACTTCACCGGTTAGTCTGTTGCTGGTGAAGGAGATCCATTCGACGTTGCTGCAGTTGAAGAGTTCTCGTGGGATTTCTCCGGTGAGTTGATTGTTGTTTAGGATTAGATCTTTGAGGTTTTGGAGTTTTCCTATCTCCGGCGGGATTTTTCCGGCGAGATTGTTGTACCAGGCGATGAACTGCTCGAGTTTCTGGAGATTTCCAATCTCCGGAGGGATTGTGCCGTTGAGATAATTGAGACTGAGATCAATCGTTCGAAGCTCTGAGCACTGAGATATCGCCGGCGGAATCTCTCCAGTTACGAGATTGTCTGGGATTCTTAACTCCTCCAATGAAGCTGCTCCGGGACATAAATCCGGCGGAATTATTCCGGAGAATCGATTCGAGCTGAAATCTACAATTCTCAGGCTCTTGCAGGCAGAAATCGACGAGGGAAACTCGCCGGATATGAAGTTGTTGCTGAGAAGCAATATTTCGAGAGATCCGAAACTCCGGAGGATTCTGTTAGGAAAGGGGCCAGAGATGTTGTTGTTGGAAAGGTCCAGAATCTGTAGCCAAGAACATGAAGACAATGAATCAGGGATCACACCGGTGATGTTGTTGTTAGAAATCCGGAGATTTTGTAACGACCCGCAAGCGTCTCCGATCTCCGGCGGGATCCAACCGGTGAGTCGATTGTGCGAAATATCCAAACTTTGTAAGCTTTTAAGCTCACCAAATGATTTCGGAATCTGTCCATCGAAGTTGTTGAAAGAAAGGTTCAAGCTTTTGAGGTTGGTGCAGTTGACAAGCGAGTCAGGGATATAGCCGGAGATACTGTTACCGGATAAATCGAGATAGGACAGGGAGACGCAAGAAGCCAGAGGAATGACTAAACCGGAGATGGAACCGGTTATGTTGTTGTAAGAAAGATCAAGGGTTTGGAGTTTCTTGCTACCCAAGAATATATCTTCCGGTAATTTCCCGGTGAAGTTATTGTAAGAGAGAGTGATGGAGATAAGGTTTGAGTATTTAGGGAAGAAATTCTCAGGGAGGATTCCGATTAAACCAGAGGAAGAGAGTTCGAGGTGGGTAAGGCTCAAGGGAAGAAGAAGAAGAGAGGTTGAGTTTAAGACGAAGAAGTTGTCAGAAAGATTAAGAACAGAGAGAGAATCGAGAGAGGTAAAAGCATTAAAGGAGACGATTCCAGAGAGGCCACTTCCGGCGAGATTAATCTCGGAGACTCTTCCTCCAAAACAAGTGACGCCGGAAAATTGACAAGGGGATTTTCGAGGGGTCCAGTTAGAGAGAATGTTGTTGGGATCGTCTTGGATCATTGACTTGAAAGAGAGGAGAGAGAGTGACTCTGTTTTGGTTGAGGATTGGTCGGAGGAAGAAGATAGAGAGTGATGAGTAAAGATGAGGAAGATGGAGATTTGGATTCGGATTTGGATCCGAACCCGGATAGCTGATTTGATCATTGGAGGGAGGTTTTAGGAGTTTGAAGAATGGAGTCAAGGAGAAGTAAGTGAAGGGAAGAACTAAGATGATAAAAAGAGTTTTTGTTATTGGGGTCGACAATGCTAAAGCAGAGGAAGAGGAAGAAAAAGGACTTTTCCTCTCAAAGAAACGAAAAAGCTGCTTTTGTTTTATTTTAATTTTACCATTTATGCTCATAATTTTTATACCAATTGTGTTTGAAAGAGAGACTACCATCTTTATCGAATTTCTTCTTTTTTAACATCTGATTTTATATTTTATATGTTTATAACGAATTTTATGGTTTTGTGAGATGATGTTTTTAAAACAATTATGTGAGCTAATAAGAGCATCCGCATGGGTGAGAACACATTTTTGTGTTCTTATCTAATATAATATTATTATTTAAATTTAGTTTTATTATTTAATTAATTTTTAATTTAAAAAAAAAATTGAACAAATAATATAGTGACAAGTGTCATTTGGTGTTCTTAAGGTGTTCTTAAGTGTTCTCAAATAAAAACACCCCAATAAAGATGCTCTAATAATAACTTGTAATCTAATGATTTGTATAAGTGACATGTTATTGTCTAAAATTTTTTTTGGCAACAAACTAAGCACAGCGGACTGGTCTGATAGGACATTTAGTCCCACATATTCTCTCCATTCTGGTGGAGGAGGGGCGGATCCTGGTGCTTGAGGATTGATTTTGGAGACTCAACCACTAGGCTACAATGTCTTCGACTATTGTCTAAAAATTTAAAAAGATAATTCTGGTGGTGTTGAACAAAGAAAAAAAAAACAATTCTTATGAAATCTCCGGGTAAATTTAATTTAACAAACAAAAAAATCTTCTGATAAATTTGGGTAAATTTGTATAGTAGCAAAAAAAAACAAAAAAAATATTTAGGTTTTTGGTTATGGCAAAACAAATAGTAATAAAGTACTGTGGAATTTTTATAAAACTACATCCTACTAGTGAATTTGCCAAATAACATAAAAATGATATTTGAAAAATAATCTAACTTTTCTATTAATAAAAAAGCATGAAATTTTTTTACCAACATATTTCTTCACTTTACTCTTAGTAGCACGTGAAAAAGCCTTTACTATTTTTTAATTTTTTTTTTACATTTTATCTCTATTTTTAAGCTGAAATCCCAACAATTTATTTAATTGCGTTTGTAACATTTTTAACATAGTAAGTAACAAATGTAAATACTTAAAAAAGTAGATTTTTTTACATTTGACATATTTTAAATTTTTAAAAACGAACATATAAATTTTAAATAGTACATGATGACCTTATGTTTTATAAATTATATTATTATATTAATTATAGTTTTATTTATACCAAATAATAAGGTTTTTTTATTATAACGAAAATAACAACTCTATATCGGTAATAAAAATGTGAACACACCACCAATAACAGAACTTCTAAATCATAGTAAATAACAAAAACTCTTAGAAAACTACATACCATACAATATAAAACATAAAAAAGAGTGACTATTTCTCATAAACAACCTATTTCTACGAGTATAGAATATTAATATCAAATCGGAATGCATAAACGGGACGCATAACCGGAATGCGAGTAGCGAGAGCTAGTCTTTCAGTGTCCCACTTTCTGTTCGCAGACGACAATCTCTTTTTCTGCAAGGCGGAGCCCCATGAATGTTTGGAGATAATGAAGATTCTAGAGGTGTATGGGAAAGCTTCGGGTCAGTGTGTTAATTTGGAGAAATCTTCGATCATGTTTGGTAAGAAAATACCTGATGCTGTCAGGCGAAATTTGAAGACTATTCTGGGTATCCAGAATGAAGGAGGGTTGGGAACCTACTTAGGTATCCGAGAAGATTTGAGTGGTTCTAAATGCAAGGTCTTTGCCTTCATTAGGGATCGCTTGCAGCGCCGAGTGAATATGTGATCTTCCAAGTGGCTATCCAAGGGTGGCAAGGAGGTTCTGATTAAAGCAGTCGCCCTGGCCTTACCGACATATGTTACGTCAAGTTTTCTCTTTCCCCTTGATACGTGTTATCAGATTACGAGTGCAATAGCGAGATACTGGTGGAGTTCAAGTCCTCCTCGAAGGGGTATTCACTGAGCGACTTGGGATAGGTTATGTGCTTCAAAGGAGGATGGGGGGTTAGGGTTATGAACCTTCCATGAGTTTAATTTGGCTCTCTTGGCTAAACAGATGTGGCATCTCATTAGATTCCTGCATTCTCTTCTTGCAAGGATCCTTAGGGGGTGGTACTATAAGTATTCTTCTCCGCTACAAGCCCCTGATTCAGATAGTCCTTCTTATGGGTGGCGGAGCATGCTAGCTTCCAATCCTCTGCTCCTACGTGGGTTACGTAAGAAGATTTTCTCTGGTCTTACTACCAGTTTGTGAGAAGATCCTTGGATCTCGACGAGCCCTGCTAGGCCGGCGAGGGCACGCGTCCCAGTGGCACATTCGTTGATGGTGGTCAATGATTTTATTGATAGGGATTCGAAACAATGGGACCTCCAGAAGTTAGATCAGTTTGTGGAGTCAGAAGATATTCCCATCATCAAGAGTTTTCCTATTGCACAATCGTTCCACATGGATGAGTTCTGCTGGCAGTTTACTAAATCTGGCCAGTATACAGTCTGTTCTGGCTACAAGTTTGCACGTGCAATAACCTTGGAGGAGGTAGAAATTGAGCAACAGAGTCTCAATGCCCTGAAGAGTTTCGTGTGGACGGTTGATGCTCCGCACAAGATTCGTCATCTTATGTGGAAAATATTGTTTGGCTACCTGGCTGTGACTCACAACTTGGTGCAGTGCGAGATGAATTGTGTGGACCTTTGTCCACGCTGTGGAGCTCCTAAGGAAACTATTTTCATGCATTTTTTGAATGTCCTTCCGTAATTCAGGTGTGGGCTTTAGTTCCTTCATTGTTATGGCCAGGCGTTTTCCCAACATCCAGCGTTTATAGCAATTTGGCTTATCTTTTCTGGCGGAATGGTGCTCAGCTTATGGATGAACATGAATCCTATCTATGAATATTATGGTTTATATGGAAGGCGCGCAACGAGAGACTTTTCCAGAGGATTACAAGAGAGGCTCCATATCTTATTAGCCATGCTATATCCGAATGGCGGGCGTGGGGGGCGGCTTGTGATTTGCCGATGTGGCTTGCTCCACTACCTCAAGTTATTTGAGTAATAGAAGAACCTTTTTGTGTCAAAAAAGAATATTAATATCAAACATCAAGTAAAAAAGTAAAAGAAATTTAAGATAACATCGCTATTAAATGTAGTTGTACTGTAAAACTAAATGAGAAAATGTTATACATTACGTGGTAAAACTAAAGAAAAAATTTTAAAATGTTTGGTTTAGACAATTCTGGGTGGAAAAACATTGACATTATTAGTCTAAAAGCAGCAATGGTATTTAAAAAGAATTACTCATCTCTATATTCAAGCTATAATATCTTGCTAAATTTCATTGAAAACTATATATCTGACTTAAAAAATTTAAGTTTCTGGTGATGCAAAAAAAATATTTAAGTAATATCATCCATATTTTTTAAAAATAATATTACTATTTACAATAGTAATGCTATTATGTCTGTATAGTAATTTAACAGGAACTCTTGTTAGGACATTTTATTATGTGGGATATGCATTACATATTTATTTATTCACAATGGTGTAGAAACCAAAATCATATAGAGTGTGCTTAGTACGTTAAAACATTGGCTAAAAATAAATTCGCAAATCATGCGAACTGTTGTTCATAACGTAAACATAAATGAGCAAAATTACGAGAAGAGTTAATAAATAAAGGAAAATATTAAAAGTTTGGTTTTGTGTATGTGAGAAAACATTTAAAAGTTGATAATATAGGTTAAAATAGTATTACTATTAAAAAAATTATTATTTTTCAATTAAGTAAAACATAACATAATTTTAAATTTTATTGAGAAATAATTATCCGATTTTAGAAATCCAATTTATGACATATGGAAAAATCAATAGTTTTTGTAATTAAAAGTTTAATCAAACATTTTTTGAAACAAAAAAATCAAAATAAAAGAAAGGGAGAAATTGTAATGAAGAGTGAAATTTTTTTTAAAAAAATGTACTCCCTCTGCCCATTTTAAAAGTCTTTCTGGATATTTTTTGTTCTATCTTATAAGTCTTTTTAGAATATTTATGCAAATCTTTAATTTAGTTAATCTAACAATAACTAGAAATATTTTTTTTATTGGTTAAAATATTTTTGCTTAGATATAAATAATAATTTTTAATACAAAAAGACAAGATTCTTAATTTTTCCATTTTCTCTCAAAAGACTTATATAATTGGATGAAGGGAGTAGAACGAAAAAGAGAGTATAAGAGGGGTATTATTGATTTTTAAAAGGATAGATAGTAATTTTTTTGTATAGAAAATAGAAAACTAACTAATGGTGTTTGTTGTAGCATCCATTGTCATTTCCTAAAAAAAAAAAGAAATAGAGTGGAAGAGAGAAAAAAAATTGGGTGTTGGCAATCTTCTTTTTGGTATGTCTCAATTTTTCCCTAAATATTTTCAATATTATATTATTATTTTTTGTCAAAATCTTAATTAAATTTTTTTGTTATCCAAAATTTTATTCTAACTAGATGGTTTTCCGCGCAATGCACGGATAAATTATCATCAAAATGTTAATAATTTATTTGATTTAGTATAACTAATTATTTTGTTTTGATCAGGATATAACTAATGATTATGACTTTAACAAAATTTATTAACGTGTTTTCTTGATATACATCATTATTCTCTATAGTTTTATTATAGAAATTTATTGGTAGTGAGTATAGATGAATGTTAAAATATACAGATTCATTATAAATTTTATTTTGAAACTTGAATTTTTTTTGTAAACTATAAAAAAAATTGGCTCCTTCAAACTAAATATTTTTATAATATAATTTAATGCAAAAGTATTTTTATGGATCATATATTTGAAATTATATATGTGGCGTATAATATGCATCAAATAGAAACCATGTCATATTTTTTAGATAAAAAGTTATTATAATGATGACATGGAACGAACTAAATCCTCGATTAATGTACATATTAAACTTGCTAATGTGTTTTTATGGTATACATCATTATTCTCTATAATTTTTATTGGTTAAAAGCTAATTTGATAAAGATATGTGTCAAATTAAGTCACAATTATATTTAGGGGATTATTAAATGGAATATTAAAAATATAATTATGATTATAACCAATCAAATTTCATAAAACTTCATTAAAATGTTGTGACATATTTTTTTGTTGAAACTCATCATAAAGATATGTGACAAATTCACTACATAATTAATTTTATTATATTTTATTCAACTATTTGTCATATTATTAGTTCTAGTTTTATAATTTTTTTATTAAATATGTATATAACACGCTTTTGAGATCTAACTACTAAATTTTTTGGCAACAACTAATTTTATTCAAATAATTTAGGTTTCCATGTCAATTTTTTTTAGTTGCAATCAAATTAATTTATAACCAATCAAATTATCTTAAGTTGTCATGTCATAATTTTTTTTGTTAAAAACAATTGTGGTGATGACATGTGGCAAACTTACTTCCTAATTAATGTATAGGGGATTCATTTTAGTCCATATATCTTCGTTTTGCTCATAGATTCATAATTTTAAGTTATTACAACTTTAAACTACAAATTTATTATGGATTTGGAACTTTTTATAATTAAGTTAGATACTTAGCTGGTTTGGAATGATTCGGAAAGATAATTACAGCTCTTTTTTGGTTTAAAAAACAATTACAATTTATTTAGGGGATTCGATATTTATAAGCTAGAATAAGAATTAGTGTCATTGCTTAATATTTAAATCAAAACTCTTTTATAATTCTATCTCTTGACAATGTTCATCATGAGGTGTGTGGTCAAAATAAATGGGACCCAACTTAGTCATAATTATATGCATCGCATATGAGATGGTTTTCTGTAAAAATTGTAATTGTTTGATCCAAGGTTCACTATCGAGGCTGAGACAGAAGCGTGGGGGAATGAACAGATAGAGGTAGCTTTACAAATTACAATAACAAACTTTATGATATAACCATTATGGTGCTCACTTATTTTTACATTTTTATAAGTATGTTTTAAGTTAGTTTACTATAATATTATATGTCATGAACATACTTTTTATATCATGTTCCAAGTCACACATTCCATACTTTTCATCATTACGTTGATTTCTCCTACCAAGTTTATGTGTAGATGTTTATATATTATGGAATTTGAATATTTGACATTCACCAGCTTATAACAATTTTGATATGATCAGATAGATCTATTAAATGTTGTAGATTCTAAGAATATATAATATTGTCTTTAAATTATTGAAAACTTCCCTTCATCCAAATTTTTTTAAATGGTCAATAATAAATATTTATATTTCAATGTATTTATTTCAGTTGGTTATTAGTACAAATACAATTTCATTTCACAAGAGATTATCTCCAAGATCAGTAATTTCTAGTAAAAATCTAATTGTTCTTAGAAAATTTTTTCTTCTACAATTAATATATTGCAAATCTCATGAGCTATAGTGTGATTTATGTAGGGATTCTACTCAATAAATAATTAAATTAAAGGGACCGAAAAGTGGAGAGTAAAAGGCCCACAAAAGAAACAGCATCAATTAGCTCGTGGTTAGTGGCATGAGAGGTTATTATTCCTTTGCCCCCAATATTTTTTTAAATACTTCTTTTTTCTTGGTCCTAAATTACTTCATTTTATTTATTTGAACCATTATCTTTTCTCACTAACACTAATGCTTAAATATATGTTTTTGTATGAATTTTGTTCATTAGTTTCCGTTGAAGGTAATCTGGTTTATTTATCCGCTTATTCTTATAAATCATTTTGGTAAAGTAAACTGGATTAACCCAAACAAGACTTCGGTATACTATGAGTTTTTCTTGCAGAACTGAATTTCTATTATACCAAGGGTTGCTTGCCCTTGTAACTTTTAAATATCATTATCGTGCTCTTCGTGTTAAATATTTTATATCAGAGGTAGAGATGATATAGAAGTCTAGAATATAGCATTTTGTATATTAAATAATGCATGTATATGTAAATGGAAAGAAGATATCACTTTTATATATACCTGTATAAATAATATTTTGTACACACACGCTACCTAAAGGACCCCAATTTCTGTTTAAAATACCGTGTATTGATTTCAGACTATATATATACTGAATATAGTCTATGTGTTAATCAGCGCACTTACACGTAATCCTATAACAAATAATTGAAATATGTTTATATACTTTTTTCCCTTATAAAAAGTACCTACAATCTTAGTATCATTTTAAAATAATCTTTGTCATATATTATTTACATTTTACGCCAATGAAATTTAAGATTTTATTAAAGATGAAAACGTAAAATTAGCTAACAAAAAGTTAACAAATCATAATATCTTTTCATATTTTTATTTGGATTATAATCATATATTTTATTTGGTGATAAAAATTATATATATATTTTTGAAACAAAATCTCATAAAATATTTTCATTTTACATTTTAATCATGTAAATATGTAAAAATTTTCAAAATATAATTATAATTAATATTCTGAGAAATTTTAAAATTAAAACAAAAATAACAAAATCCTCATCATATATATTGTATAATTGAGTTATTAAATTAAAAGATAAATATATTAAATAAGTTAACACACTAATTATTTATAGATTTTGTATGTAAAATAGCACAAATTGTTTGCTAGCCAATCCGGATAGTAGACCTCTCTAATGAACCCAGCCGCCAGGAGGTTTTTGACTTCATCATTGATGGTTTGGTCTCGTTCATGTGCGAACTACCTCCTTTTTTGCTTGACTGCCAGGTATTTGGGGTCCACTTGCAGCTTATGGACTATGATTTCCGGGTCTATTCCTGGCATATCCACGAGGGACCAGGCGAAGCAATCCGCATTGGACCTGAGAAAATCTATCAGCCTTTGGCGTATGCCCTCTTGCTATCTTGCCCCTATTTTGAGGTTCCTGCCATGCTCTCCGGGTACCAGGGGAACGTCGTCCAGCTGTTCCACTTCCGGCCCTTCAGTATGCAATGCGGGAAGTGGCCTCTGTAATTGCTATAACGGAGCCATCTTTCCCTTCAAAGTGATCTGGTAGCATGATCGAGCGTTTTCTTGATCACCCTTGATCTCTTTAATTCCCCATGGGGTTGGAAACTTGAGTACTTGATGCAGAGTTGATGGCACGNACTTGGTGCAGGGTTGATGGCACTGCTCTCATCTCGTGTATCCAGGGTCTGCCCATGATCATGTTGTAGGCAGAGGGACAGTCTATGACAAAAAACTTAGTGGATAAGTTGATTCATCCGGCGCACACCAGAAGTGCTATCTCTCCAATGGTTTGCTTGACTTCCCCACTGAAGCCCAGCAATGGTCTGATATGACATTGATCACCCTATCGTGCCTTGGGGAATCAGATGCTTGACGGTCGGCTGGGACTCCTTCTTCCTGGTTATCCAGCATCTCTTTGGCCTTGCTGGAAAGGAATTATCGTAGGTGTCCCTTCTTGAGAAGCTCGTTGACTTCTATTCTTAAGGATATGCAATCCTCTGTTCTGTGACCATGGTCATTGTGGAAGTCACACAACTTGTTTAGATTCTGGCGATGGTCAGATGACCTCATCTTCTGGGGCCATTTGACTTGGCCTCCTATCTCTTTCAAGACTCCTACCAGCTCTGCGCTTGATATTGACAAGTAGAATACATCTGGCCAAGTATGTACCGGTGGGAATATGCTGACGTCCGGCTTTCCCAGAGGTTTGTGTCCTTTGGCTCCTTTCTGTCCATCATCTCTGGTAGGTCTTTGGTAGGGCTTGTCATCTCTGGTCGTCTTCTCGGTCCTCATGACCCGAGATTCTTGCCTGGCACGCAGATCCTCTTCCCACTTGATCTGCGCCTAGGTCCGGGAGAGCACGTCTTCCATCGTTCTGCATTGATACTTAGTGAGCTGTATCGATCACCATCAGGGAAAAGTCCTCTCTTGAAGGCAGAAATTGCGGTGTCAACACTGCAGTTTGGGATGGTGACTTTCTGATTGTTGAAGCGGTGAAGGTAGCTCCTGAGTGGCTCTGCCTTACGCTGCCTGATCTCATAAAAGTCATCAGAGGACTTGGGAGTCACTCTGCTTCTAGCAAATTGCTCCACAAACAGATCAGTCAGATGAGCAAAGGATCTTATGGTTCCGGTTAGAATCGATATGAACCATTGCAAGGCGGCCCTTGTTAGGCTAGAGCCGAACCCCTTGTACATGGCGGCCTCCTTGTGCTCCTTCTGGATTGCCACAGTAAGCATCTTTTGCTTGTAGTGTGCAATGTGATTGTTCGGGTCGGAAGCCCCGTCGTACGGCTTGACGAATGGGAAGGTGAACTTCTTGGGCATGTCAGTGAGGGCGATCTCTTCTGAGAAGGGAGTGTCCACATAAGAGCTTAGGGAACTTTTCCTAAGAGGGGGTGCGAAACCCGGAAGTCGTTCGATCACCGACTGCAGCGCCTCAAATTTGCTGGAGAACATCTGCTTCAGACGTCTGGCCTCGTTAGAGAGTGGTGCGAGGCCTGCGGCTTGCGGTTCTTCTGTATCCATTAGGTCTTCTTGTTCTTGAGCAAGGTTTTGGTCCTCCTGGGTCCCCGTTGCCGCTGGGTTTCCTCTTTCTCCCAGGTTATTGGTAGGAGGAGTTTCCATAGTTGTCATCCGGGGTACCTGGATTCTGAACCTGTGATTTGTGGCTTGATTCGCCGTCAGAGCCGAGTTTGCCTCTCTGAGGGTCTTGTTCTCCAACTCTAGCTGCTGCAGGCGCTGCATGTTATCTTGGAGCGTTTTGGCTTGAGCCTCCATCTGTTGCCTCAGGGTCTGAAGCTCTACAGTTGTTGCATCAGCTCCAGTTGGAGTCTGATCCCTTCGAAGCTGCTCCATCTCTACTAGTCTCTTTTGCAAAGTCTCTAGTTGAGATCGCATCTCCTCATAGGTGAGCTCTGCTCGTGTTGGTGTGATGTTTGTTGATTCTTGATTGTCTCCAACCATCATCACGTAGTTGATTTTGAAAGCCCCCCTCTCTCTAGCGCCAACTGTTATGGGTGATTTTGGTCGTTCTTTTGTAGTACTACGGAAACTAGAGGTCAATGAATGTTTAGCAATGGTTTTAGGATGTTAAAACTAAGCTCGAAGATCAAAGATGGCAAAAGAGTTGCTTGTTGTATTGATTCTTTGCTTAGGGTTTTCGTGCGTACACGTTTTGCCCTTGAGCTTGGTATTTATACATGAGTTTCATGATTATACCTCCAAGAATTGGATATATCATGATTATCTATAGAATATATGCATCTTTATCTAGAACACATGTCATTATCTATTTATTTAAATAGCGAAAATAGGGGAGAGGCGCTGGTCGGCTGGCTTCCGGCTTTGCTTGGTCGTCTGACTTCCGGCTTCCGGCTATGGGACATCGTCTGGCTTCCTGCTTATGGGCATTCCCCTGCTTTGAGGTCTTACTGCTGTACTCCATCTAAGTCTGGGGAATTCCCATGACCTAAATTACTCCCAACAGTGAGTATGAAGCCTTAATCGCGGGACTCGGTGTAGCAAAAGATTTGGGGATAGAGAACCTACGAGTTTACACTGATTCCCAACTAATTATAAGCCAAACGCAAGGCGGTTACCAAGCAAAAGACACTAGCATGACCAAGTATTTGGTCATAGCCAAGAAGCTTATCAGCTCATTCAAGGCATGCGAACTCACACATATCCCCAGGGAGCAGAACTCGCACGCAGACGCCCTGGCTAACCTGGCCTCTGCTTTAAAAACCACGAAACCAATCAACATACCCCTGCTTGTGCTTCAATGGCCGGCCACTCACGAAGATGCAGAAAGGCTTCGCGTCTCTAACGTTGAAGAAGAAGGAACATGGATGAGTCATATCATATCTTATCTAAGGGATGATGTCATGTCCAATATAAGATTTGAATGCCGCAAGATCAAAAGGCAAGCGTCACGCTACTGCCTGGTCCAAGGAAAACTTTATAAAATATCATTTTTAGGACCCTACCTCAAGTGCATAAGGCCAGAAGATGTTGGTCTGGTACTCAAGGAATTGCATGAAGGCGAATTCGGATCTCATTCTAGCGGAAAAAGTCTGGTGCTAAGGGCCAAGAGAGCAGGGTATTACAGACCAACCATGGCCAATAAAGCCCTCTAGATAGCCAAATACTGCGACAAGTGCCAAAGACACGCGCAAGTATCCAAACTACCTCCTGAAAACCTCAAGTCTGTCAGCTCCCTCTGGCCATTTATAAAGTGGGGAATGGACATTGTAGGAAAGTTCCAGAAGGCCCCATGCCAGCTGGAATATCTTTTGATAGTAACGGATTACTTCTCTAAGTTGATAGAGGCAGAGGCCTTGAGCAAGATCACAGACGTTCAAATCAAGAGGTTCCTTTGGAAGAACGTGGTGACACGATTCAGAGTACCTCAAGAAATAGTGACAGATAATGGCGCACAGTTCACAAGCAAAAACTTCAAGAAGTTTTGTGAAGAATGGGACATAAAGCTGAGCTTCGCAATGCAAAGGCACCCACAGTCCAACGGGCATGCTGAATCTACAAACAAAACTGTGGTAAGCCTCTTAAAGAAACGGTTAGATAAAGCCAAAGGCAATTGGGTCGAAGAACTCCCAACCACGCTATGCGCTTGTCGAACCACCATCAAGACAGTAACAGGGGAAACACCATTCTCCTTGGTCTATGGATCAGAGGCAGTATCCCATGTCGAGGTCAGCATCCCTACAACCAGGACGGAGCTTCTAACTCCAAGGGAGAATGAATTGCTAATGGCTTTGTCTCTGGACCTCCTAGATAAAAAAAAAGTGAAGCCGCAAGAGTCATAAACTAGAAACACCAGCAGGAAGTAACACGCAGCTACAACAAAAATGTGCAAACCTGGACATTTCAGCGAGGCAAATGGTATTACGCCGAGTTTTCGGCAATAAAAATACAAAGCCGCATGCAAACTCGCGCCTGGCTGGGAAAGGCCATACCAAATCATAGAAGTGAAAGGGTCGGGAGCATACAAGTTACAAAATAGGTAAATAAAAGCACAACTCAACAGCTGGAACGCGTTACACCTAAAATCTTACTTCTTCTAAAGAATGCTTCTGACCCAGACGATTGAACATCAAATACGTCTTTCGGCTCTGTTTTTTTTTATTTTTTATACATCTTTTAATTTATGTTCCTGCTGCGTCTACAGATGGATTTTATCAATAAAAGAGTTGTTTTCTTACAAAGAAATCAGTAAAATCAAGGGGAAAATAAGTAGAATGACTATTTCTCACTTCAATAGTAATATAAGAAACATACCCTAACGAAACTAAAGCGAAAAACTTATAACTCTGTTTAAACAAGGGGAAACGCCCAAAAGAAAGCAAGAGTAGAAGCTGCTTACTCTTGCTTAACAGACTGTGGGCCACCAGAGTGCCAAGTGCTGAGCAGGAAGCAAAACTTCTTACCCTTGCTTACCAGGTCATAATAAAAGCAAAAGCACTATGGCCTGAGCATGGAGCATCATTTACAACTGCTTACCCAGACGTGGGAAGCAGAAAAGACTGGCAGTTGTTGTTGGGAGTAATTTAGGTCATGGGAATGCCCCATACTTAGATGAAGTACATCAATAAGACCTCAAAGCAGGGAAATACCTAGAAGCAGAAAGCCAGATGACGTCCCATAGCCAGAAGTTGGAAGTCAGACGACCAAGCATAGCCGAAAGCCGGAAGTCAGCCGACCACCGCCTCTCCTCTATTTTTACTATTTAAATTAGTAGATAAGGACATGTATTCTAGATAAAGATGCATATATTCTACAGATAATCATGATATATCCAGTTCTTGGAGAGAATCATGAAACTCATGTATAAATACCAAGCTAAAGGGCAAAACGTGTACGCACAAAAACCCTATGCCAAAAATAAATACAACAAGCAATTCTCTTGCCATCTTTGATCTTGAAGCTTAGTTTAAACGACCTTTAACCTTTGCTAAACATTCATCGATCTCCAGCTTCTGTAGTGCTACAAAGAACGACCAAAATCACCCATAACAGTTGACGCTAGAGAGAAGGGAGCTTTCAAAAATAACTACGTGACGATGGTTGGAGACAATCATGAATCAACAAACATCACACCAGCATGAGCAGAGCTCACTTACGAGGAGATGTGATCTCAACTAGAGACTTTGCAAAAGAGACTAGGAGAGATGGAGCATCTTCGAAGGGATCAGACTCCAAGTGGAGATGATGCAGCAGCTGCAGAGCTTCAGACCCTGAGGCAGCAGATGGAGGCTCATGCCAAAACGCTCCAAGAGAACGCACATCGCCTGCAACAACTAGAGCTGGAGAACGAGACCCTAGGAGAGGCAAACTCGGCTCTGACGGCGAATCAAGCCACAAATCACAAGTTTAGGGTCCACGTATCCTGGATGCCAACTCTGGAAACTCCTCCTACCAATAACCTGGGAGAAAGAGGAAACCTAACAACAACGGGGATCCAGGGAGACCAAAACCTTGCTCAAGAGCAAGAAGACCCGATGGATACAGAAGATCCGCAAGCCGCAGGCCTTGCCCCACTCTCTAACGAGGCCAGACGACTAGAGCAGATGTTCTCCAGCAAATTTGAGGCACTGCAGTTGGTGATCGAACAACTTCCGGGTATCTTACCTCCTCTGAGGAAAAGTGCCCTAAGCTCTTATGCGGACACTCCCTTCTCAAAAGAGATCGCCCTCACCGACATGCCCAAGAAGTTAACCTTCCCATTCATCAAGCCGTACGACAGGACTTCCGACCCGGACAATCACATTGCGCAATACAAGCAGAAGCTGCTTACTGTGGCAATCCAGAAGGATCACAAGGAAGCCGCCATGTGCAAGGGGTTCAGCTCTAGCCTGACAGGGGCCGCCTTGCAATGGTTCATATCGATTCCAACCGGAACCATAAGGTCCTTTGCTCATCTGACTGATCTGTTTGTGGAACAATTTACTAGCAGCAGAGTGACTCTTAAGTCCTCTAATGACTTTATGAGATCAGACAGCGTAAGGCAGAGCCACTCAGGAGCTACCTTTACTGCTTCAACAATCAGAAAGTCACCATCCCAAATTGCAGTGTTGCCACCGCAATTTCTGCCTTCAAGAGAGGACTTCTACCTGATGGTGATCTATACAAAAAGATCACTAAGTATCAATGCAGAATGATGGAAGACGTGCTCTCTCGGGCCCAGGCATAGATCAAGTGGGAAGAGGATCTCCTTGCCAAGCAAGAATCTCGGGTCATGAGGACCGAGAAGATGGTCAGGGATGACAAGCCCTACCAATGACCTACCAGAGATGATGGACAGAAGAGAGCCAAAGGACACAAACCTCTGGGTAAGCCAGACGTCAACAGATTTCCTCCGATACATACTTGGCCAGACGTATCCAACTCTTCAATATCAAGCGCAGAACTGGTAGGAGTCCCGAAAGAGATGGGAGGCCAAGTCAAATGGCCCCAGAGGATGAGGTCACCTGACCATCGCCGAAATCCAAATAAATGGTGCGACTTCCACAATGACCACANACGGTCTTGCATATCCTTAAGAATAGAAGTCAACGAGCTGCTCAAGAAGGGACACCTACGAGAATTCCTTTCCAACAAGGCTAAAGAGATCCTGGATAACCAGGAAGAAGGAGTCCCAGCCAGCCGTCAAGCACCTGATTCCCCAAAGCACGATAGAGTGATCAATGTCATATCGGGAGGTTCGGAGATAAGTGGCATCACACACACCGCTGCCAAGAAAAGCACATGGCTCGCTAAAAACAATCATAGCACCCTAGAAGTCAAGCGCCAGAATCTCA